>JAYMSP010000190.1:0-69457 GCA_036897095.1 Plantago elongata | reverse complement strand
GAATTGAAAATGCGAGGAATGAACAGTAGCAAACTTTCCCAGGGCCGGATGTCGAAAGCTCGTAATCACTCACCGTATATATTTGGCACGTCAGATGACTCCAACATTTCTGATGAACAGATAATCAATACTACTTAAACCCCAGAATAAATTATTTAAAAGACTCCCAATAATTCCCTAATAGTTTTATGACTAGTAACCAGATCCCATATCCGAGTTTCCTAATTATTTATGATACTTTAATTAATTAAAAATCCGACGTTTAAAATAACCAATTCTATTTAGTAAAACTTGACCTTTAATCTTTAAATAAGTCTTAAAATTATTTATTTCTTCTAAAACCGTTAATGTGACATTTTATTTTATTTTCTAAAATTACATCCGGTATATGACTCCTAAGAGATAAATTCAGACAACAGACGACAAGCCTATCTCGGTAATCCTCTATCCGGTATATGACTACTAACAGATAAATTCAGACAACAGACGGCAAGTCTATCTCGGTATAATTTTTCAACCTATAACCGCAATTGGCAAGTAATTTCCTCAACAGATCAATATAACCGGCAGTATTATAATATAATTCCCTAGTCGACGGCCAGTCGACGTCTACACGCAATCCAACAGTATATAATTCAACTCAACCACAACCTGCAGCCCGCGATAATCATTCTACGGTCGACGGCCAGTCGACACTATATCCAGTTACAGTATTTAATATCACCGACTATTCTAATAATTTAACAGGCTAACAGTATAATTTAAATCCCCCAAATTATGATAATAACCGGTAATAAACGATAATTTAAACAGTATAATTTTAAATTCTCAAATTTTGATAATAACCGATAATATATGCTAATAACGGTGATTAACGATAATAATGGGAAATAACGCGACACTAATCGAGCGAGTGTCGAGCGCGAGGCGAGGTGACGACAAGCAGCGTGACGGCAGTCGAGGCGGTGTTGACGGAGCGGCACGACTGCGAGGAATTATTAATTAATTTCTCGCTCGTTATTCGAATAAAATCGAAATACGATCGAGACACTTATCGAAAATTTCGGTCGAGCGAACGACTCTAAATTCAAAATGGTCGGGCAGTGGTGGTGGTGTGGTGGCCGGAGTAGGGTGGCGGCAGGTGGTGGTGTGCGGAGGAGCACGGTGGCTGGAGAAGTGAAATGAGAAGGAGAAGAAGCAATGGAGCGGGATGAAGAAAATGGCGAAGGGACCGGCCTATTTATTGGCCTCAGGCGACGGAGGAGAGGCGGCCGGTGTTGGGAGCCGCCGCGTGGCGGGTGACTCATCTGCCGCCTCCTTTCCTTTGCTCGACACGTTGCTTGAGCCGCCATTCGCGCGTGGCACGGGCCCATGGCGGCGCCGCCTTGGCCGAGGGTGGTGATTGGCTGTCACGGGAATGGCACAGGCGCGGGACAGGCGGGCACAAGCGCGGTTGGCACGGAGCGGCCGAGACAAACCAATTGGCACGAAGGATTCGAAAAATTTACAGGTGATTGGCACGGTCTTGGTCGATTTGGGGAAGAAGGTGGAAGGGAAATGTCCAAAATGGACAGGCTGGGTAAATGAAGAAGAAGGAGGAGCAGGGGTATCTTGGTACTTTTGATATTATATACATCTGGCTCCTTCTGGCTTTCAAACGACTCGCAAATAAAATCCGAAAAAATAAAAAATCAATTCTCGAGCACTTTTTATCCGAACTCGAGCCATAGGAAAAATAAAATAAATACTTTTTATTTTATTATTTTTATTATTATTTTATTAATATAATCCCAATTCTTAATTTAACGTCCAATCTGCTCGGCATTAAAATTCTAAATTCGACCCAATATACTCACGTAATATTTTTTCGCTCGTACGAAATAATAAAATTAATATTAAATTAATTTTTCGGATATACGAGGGAATTTTGCGGACCTTACACTATATTTTTAAAACAGATAAAAAAACGGCTATATTTTGATGAAACAGATAAAATAACAGCGATATCTCCGAAGCAGATAAATTGGGCAACTATAAGAAGATACCCTTCTCTACTATATCTTCTTCTTCCAACAAACCTTCATCTTATCCTCTCAACCATGAAAGATGACCTTTCCATTATGCCCAGGCGGTGGACGGAAAATGAAGATCGTGCTCTTCGATTGATTTTGGATCAAGTTTCTCAACGTCCGAATTGAGCAATGTTCCGAACAAGTGGGCGTTTCCTTTACGTGAAGGAGGTATGGGATGAAGGTGTACTGGCCGATGTAAGTGTTCTTATTGGTATTACGCCAAGAACTAAAGAACAGCTTTGCAATAGAGCTAAACGTCTTGACATTCACCGCGATATGTAGAAGGTCGGAGTAAGACTTGCTTTGTTGTTGTTGTTGTCGTCGTCGTCGTCGTCGTCGTTGTTGTTGTTGTTGTTGTTATTTGTCGTAGTTGTGTCTGTTTATGTTTGTACTTCTAATAAAAAGTGAGTTGTATTGGCACAAAATTAGTTTTTTATTCAATACGAACGGAATATGATGAAACATTACATAATACGAATACAAAGAGATTGAACCGAAAGTAGGAAATGAAACAACTAGAACAATGAAAACATAATTTAAGTGGTCTTCCTCTAGATGTGCTCAATCAAATCCTTCTGCAATGCTTGGTGAGTGAGTGTGTTGTGCATATTACGCCTAGTCTGCATGTATCCTTCAACTGAGTTGATTACTGAAGAGCGTCTCGTGAATCGAATACCGGTGAACAAGTCTGTTTCCACT
Source organism: Plantago elongata (assembly GCA_036897095.1). NCBI lineage: Eukaryota > Viridiplantae > Streptophyta > Magnoliopsida > Lamiales > Plantaginaceae > Plantago > Plantago elongata. The sequence goes on along the minus strand of JAYMSP010000190.1, from coordinate 66,686 downwards.
GAGTTGACGGTGTCTTTGTTGAATTCTTTGACATACTTCTCGTATGTATTGAGCCGGAGATAAGTATGTCTTTCATTCTCAACGAGCATGTTATGTAGGCATATACATATATTCATAATCTTAGAAAAAAGAGGAATTGTTTTGGCCAACACTGGATTGCGGATGATGGCAAAGCATGCTTGCAGACAACCAAAAGTTCGCTCAACATCTTTTCGGACGGTCTCTTGCTTCTGTGCAAACTTGATCTCTTTGTGAGTGACTGAATTTTTGATGGACCTGACAAATGTTGCCCAAACGGAATAAATCTCATCAGTTAGATAGTACGCCATGTTGCAGTGATAGTCGTTCACTTCAAAGTTTAGTCCAGCCTTCATGTCAAAGATCTCCACCATCAAAAGCATGTAGATGAATTATTATCAAGGTCTTTGTTCTCCTTTCGTCAAGATGGTGTAGCAATCAATCTGAGTTTTAGAAAGTAAAAAGTCTATTTCGAGTTATCACCGTTTTGCGTGGCTTAATCTCGAGGCAAATTCGACTTGCATCTACGATTAATTGCCTTGTTATTTTTGCTATAATTTGATAACAATGTTATACGAGATTATGCAAGTTGTTGAATTAATCTATGTTCAAACATAAGTATTAAATATTGGTAGTTAACTGTTGTTACTATTGTAATTATTTCATGACATAGTTTGCATATTGATTATGATAATCTAGTTAATTTGATCAGCATGTAGCATGCTAAGAAGCATGAATACGTTCTTGAGGGAACGTATTGCTGGAAACTACGTTTTACATACTCATACGTATAAAATACGTATGGAATACATATTTCTTCCTTCCAGCCATTATGCAGCTGATTTGTTTTTTTTTTTAATAGAACTAAATCTTGGAAGAGTCCTTTTTCAACAAGATTTCTTATATTTATCACTAACTAGGCCAAAACTACCAAAAAAATTATGATTGAAACGATCTAATTAACATATTACTATTCATACCACAACATAACAATATATAAATGTAAATAACTAAGCATATTCTTGACGTATTTATATTTTTAATTATTTTAAATTTAACGTATTTCGAATTAATACCATATGCGTATTCGTATGCGTATTCGTGCTTAGCTAGCATGCATTGGGTGGTGTCACTGCACTCCATGGCTAAGTGTTATTAATCATGTATGTCTGAGATGATGTTGGATGACTAATTAAGATGGTCTCCATTACATGTTGAAATTTAGATGCAATGTTAAGTATATGTTATCACTGGACTTGGAGTTGTTAGTATTGTGAATTGCAGTTTCTATATTAGTTCATTATATTGTTCGTCGCTATGTTGCTTCACACACTAGTTCATGCATACATTCATGACTTTAAAGTTAGAGATCATGCATTCATTTTAAGAAGATGTAAAAAGTTTAAAGTAAATTATATTTTAATATTTAAAGATGAGGAGGCTCCTAAAGCACCACCCTAAACATTTTGTGGCATTTCAAGAGCATCGGCTAGTGTGTGATTAATGTCTTTAGTCGTGTTTTAAGAGTTTTAAGTGGCCATCATGATCTTGGATAGGACCTTGCAATGCCAAGTGAGCTCGCGATCATGTCATGATTTTAAAACATTTTAAGATAAAATTTCAAGTCAAATTAAAGAGATATTAAAAGAATAAGTTCCAGAGTTTAGAGTCAAGTCGTATGATACATCGCATTAAGCAAGACTAAAACATATAAAAGAAATGTAGATAGAATTTTAAGTCATGGCACGTGCATGGATACTTGCTTAGTCAGTGGTCACGACTGACCCCTTTCTAAAATATCAATTTCAGGTATTTGAAGTCGAGCTTGGAGTGGAGTGTTGCTGGAGCGGTGATCAGTATCAGTAAAATTCTTGACTATTATTTATGTAACATGATTGTAAAGACTTTGTATTGTTGTAAGAATTTAGTTATTTATAGCTCCGTTGCATATTTCACAAGTTCAAAAACTGTTTTCAAAGATTTTCATGTTAAGTCTTTTGACGCGCAAGACGTCTAGTAACGTTTTAAAGTTTTTAAAGTTAAGACCACTCCCAATGGGAGTGGTCATTGGGGTCAGCCGACCCTAACGGTCGGTTGAAGGGGCAGTCCTTAGGTAGGCCGAAGCCTTGATGCAGCCGAGTTTCGGCTGCTTCAAGGTCCAACAGCCATATGGCCATTTTTTTAAAAAAAATTATTATTAAATCAGAAAAATATTAAAGAATAAAAAATCTCCAACGGCTATATTTTTTCGAACTCTATAAATACAACCTTCATTCACTTCATTTCTTCACACTTCATTTTCCCCTTCTCTACTTCTTAAACTCAAAACGCTAAAATGTCTACTGCAAACTCCCAACATTCGAACACCACCCCAAACACTCCGCAATCCTACACTCCACCGAATTACCAAGATCATCCGACATACCAATTCTTGATGATGAATGGTATGTCGGATCGAATACCGGCCTTTTTAAACCAATATTACCCACAACTCCACGAAACACCAACCTACGATATTGACAGAGCCTACAATCCATTTTTTCCCGACAGTTCTATGTTCGTTGATATGTCCCAACACATTCCAGAATCTATTCCGGAGACTCAAGCTTCACCACCACCACAAGCGGCAAACAAAAGAAAGGGCAAGAAGAGAGCAAAGAAGAACGTTGGAACGTCCGATTCAGCAAAGGAAGCAGCCAAGGATCCAAATGCAAAGTCGGGAAACATCTGACATTCTCTGAAGATGAGGATATAGCTCTCATCAAAATCTTCATGAGTTTGAGCGAGGATCCGATCAAAGCCACTAACCGGACGTATACCAACATGTTCACTGATGTCAAGAAGATTTGGGATCAAAACCTTCGAGATGGTCATCCACTAACCGGCCTCCACAACCGAACTGCTAATTCACTACATGGGAGATGGACTCGAATGAAGGAACAGGCCAACCACTTTGTCTCAGCCTATGTCGATGTGAATCGTGAAATTGAAGGTAAAAGTGGTCAAAATGAGGATGATGTTATCCATATGGCAAAAAAGTTATACAGACAGAGGCACAATAACAAGTTCAATCTTGAACATTGTTGGCCGAAAGGAAATCTAAGGATGTGAGAACACTAACTTCGAGCAACCATGAACAAACTAACTTCAAGAAATACGAAATGATGATTCGGCTAATAATAATAAATATAACTATTTATGGTCATCCAGATGACTCATTGGACATGAGTTTCGACTGCAGTGGTCATCAGAGTGGTTATCGCCAATGACCACCACTATTCACGATCATTCACTTGATCCATTGAAAGTGTCTAAGTTCCTCGAGTTTTCAACATCACGAATTAGTGCAAGTTTTATTTTTCTTAATTCGTCTTTGAAAATCACGGCGGTAAAAGTAACAAGTATGTTGCTAATATGATTTATTATTTGTTAATATCATATACTCATCTATAAATGGATTTTATAAATATCGATGATGTAAATATACACGTCATTTATACTTCATAATTGTAAACGTATTAGAATTGTATGATTCATATACTTCAATAGTTAATTTTCCAAACATGATTGTTCAAATCCACTTCAGATTACCAGTCACTTTTGCTTTCATTACATGGTCCCGTTGTTATCAAATCAATCATGATAGATAAGAAAAGATTATAATTCATGATGGGGATTTTAATTTACAATTGTTTTCTTGTGATTGGATAAAATTTTCACCTAAATTAATAAACATGGATACGAATATCGCATAGTGATAACGTTAATTCGATGTGAAGAGTACTATTGCATCTCTGTTCATGCATTTAATCAATCGGCTGTGTATGAAATGCCCGACGCCTACATCATTTTTCTCACCTATATTCGGCTTATTGCCATTTAAATCGTTTCATTTAATTCGATAAACAGTGATTTGGCCTAAAATACACTTCAAATATCCCCATTTCAATTACATTCCAAACACAATTTCACCAAAATTTATCCAAATACCCATACAAATTCTATACCAATCAGCCCTATTGATTCCCAGTAGTAGGCTTTGAACGTGTGTTTATGAGTGTGTGTGGGGTTTAAAAGTTGCAAAAGAGTTATTGGTTTGGTGAATCCATAACATAGTTCAACTAAAACGGATTTCATAAATCGAATTAAATTGAAATTAATAAATTTTTGATAAATTAATGTAACTTAAATATAAAGATAATTTAAATAAATATTTGGTTGTAAAGTGAAACATGGTATTTCAAGCAAAAACGCCATTTTGTTTACTGTGATGTGGCAATTGGATACAATATTGTGGCCATTCCATTTATTGTCCTATTTCCTTTTTCTTTTTTCCCAATATTATTGGTTTCAATTTATTTAGCTTTAGCTTTGAGGCTTTGATCCTTACTTATATTTTTTTCACTTTTGGGAACCTTTTCTAAGCTTTTCAATTCTCACGAAACTTGTGGTCTATGATGTCATAAGAACCGGATGTTTATTTCTACACCGTTGGTTTGACCTATACATAATTAATAAGTGAAAAAAACTCTAAAGGAAAAGTAATTGTTCTTTTTGGGTTTTGACTTTAACTTTGCCATTTCATTTTCTTCTCTAACCTTGAATCAATTTTTCTCACTTTTTGCTTTTGGGGAAGATATGTATTGACAAATACATGTAGTTGTGCAGAGATTTTGAGAACAAAACATGAGTATGTATATCTATGGCCTTACTCCTTACCAGCAGGTGGACTGATTCGAACTTCGAAGCACTCTAATTAGAGTATTTGTTATAGGCAATTTTCTTTTTTTTATTGCATAAAGAAATGTGCTTTGAAAAAAATTCTAATGATTCACCTTTTTAATTTTAAAATTTTAAAATTAATTTTAAAATTTTCATATATTAAAATCCCGAAGAAAATATACTCCCTCCGTTTCGGTTTGGAAGTTCCGCGACCGTACACAAGTTTTAATAAAAAAGTGAAAAGTGTAAAAAAAAAAGGTAATAAATTATGAATATGATTGGATAAAGTAGGAGAAATAGTGAATAAAGTATGAGAGATAATGTATAAGGTAGGAGATAGATTTTTTATTTAATGATTGAAACTTTTAAATTTGAACAATTCAAGATAACAAGTAGAATTTTTAAATTGGAACGGAGGAAGTATAAAATATATGGAAAAAGTTTCATTGTTGTTGTTAAATTTGTTATCTTATAATTATGAGAGCTCAAAAAAACTAAAAAAGCCACTTTATATGGTTAGAGCAAAGCCATATTACGTATGTTAATTAGGCATGCATTACGTGTCGCGCTTTATCATGTGACAATGGTGTAAGGCCAAATCAGTGAGCTCTCTATTATTTGTTTATTTAAGGAAATACGCATCCATAGTTAATAAAGAAACAAGTATTATTTGACAAGTTTGAGCAAAAGTTAGCGACAAATAGATCGTGATGTATCTGCTAAATGGGAATTTATTGATACTCACGAACAAAAGAAAGCCATCTACAACTTTGTTCAACTTTTCATCTTTCAATTTGCTATTGCATTAAGCATTAACTAATCACCAGGTCACTAAGTGCTCAATCAGATATCTTGCTCCAAATTTTTGACTTCTGAGGCCCCAATTCTTGACTGGAAGGGACACCAAAGGCCTCTGCCCTTCTGAGAAAATCGAATGGAAACTTCGTAGACTTTCTCCCATGTGTCCGACAAGGGACTTTTCAAGACACCTAGTAGAACCATGCTCAAGTTGACCAAGCATACGTTTGTGATAAGGGGTCGAGCAAAACTTTGCTCCTTGAGGTTGTCAAGGACTACAAAAGAACGTTTTCAACACTTACCTTAAATTCTAAAAATAACGCTCCTTTATAAAGGGGCAAACCGACCTTGGGCTCAACCTCCTTAGCCAAATTATATGACCACATGTCACCACATCCCTACCATATAGGTGTCAACCATCCATGAGTATGCGGCCCTCTTTCAAGAGTGGGTTGCACCTCCCACCTACCCTATGCATTATGTCAGAGTTGTCAATGCAAGGCTATAGTGAAGGTGCACGGGGTCCTACCATCTAGCTGTTGGTACTCCGCATCTTCACGGAGAATTCAATTTCACTAGATCCATATCAGACACAATGGGGAAGTCGTGGCACTATTCGTGCAGGTCGCTACTTATGTGACAAGGAATTCCGCTGCCTTATCACTTCACATGAATAGCACTTGCCCAATTCATAGTGTCACATTGACTCTCAATCATCTCATTTTCAATGGTGAATTAATATTAATTAAGTTGGATCATCATCCCTTTAAAATTTAATATTAAAGTATAAATTTACATAGTTTATATGTTGTTTGAGTTACCTTCTTGTAATCGTGTGACATATTCTAATAAATATAAATTTGGGTGATTCAACTAGACTCCCAAAAAATCGTAAATCGTATATTGCCGTCGGCAGATAATGATTAATTTTTTAATAAAATGGTTGATCATCACAAATCAATTCAAATGAAATTCAAACAAGCTGTCGAGTAAAACAGCACCCGATATGGCGATATATGACCATCATCACCATGCATTCATAGTTTGTGATATTGAAAAATTCCCGAGGACAAATGCATGCATTTCGTGACCTTAATTAATTATTTTAAGATTTAAATCTGTAGTAGTAGGAAATTTTAAATCATTTAATACGTCGTAAAGAAAAACTGAAAATAATATTATACCTTTTCTTCCTTTTTATATACGCACTCTTACACGACGCCGAAGCAATTGCAGTACATTACACGCACTTTAAAATCTAAACAAACGCACTCTCATCTCATGGCTGTTATTACTCATTTGATCTCACGCGCTAAGATTCGCGTTTTATTGAAAATAATAGCTTTAGCTAAATGAACAAAATAGTGGGACCTACCGTACAACAACACTTTTCTATGTTCTTCTTTCGAATTTTGCGAAATGCTCGGTTTTTAGCAATTTCTCGCACTTTGTGTGGGAGATGATGATAAATTCGATGTCGAACGACTCGCGATATGTCTATCTAATCTTACTTATCGGTACGTAACCATTTCATCTACTCCCATCATGCCCCATAGAATTTGATAATTTGTAATTTAATTCTACACTTAAAACGAGAATGTAACATTATAATGCTATTGCATGAATAGTCAATTTATATTATAACTTTAGTATCAATTTAATTTTCCGATTTGACTTCTATTTATTTTAAAGTAGCGAAAAATATAAATTAAATGCATTTAATTCAAGTGTTTTTACAATGAGAAACACTTATGAGAGTCCGAAAAATCTAAAAATACTAAAAAAACAATACATCCACACAATTAATATACAATAATACACAATTAAATACATACAATTTAAATACAACACACACAATTATATAATAATGTCGAACTCTCGTAAAAACTTAAACTTTCACAAATTTTAGTATTTTACTGTTGGATTATGTTCTTCTAATGAATTTGAACTGAATTGATTTTAAGCAATTTAAACAGAACTAAATTAAATTTATTTGTAATATAAAAATAATTAAAGAGAGTTTAATTTAACTGAACTAAATGACTCTAAATTGAATAAAGTAAATTACAATTATTAAACTTTTCAGATAAATGAATATAGCCTTAATTCTTTCTATCACATCATATATATAAACAAACAATAGTTTTCATCACATTCCACTTGATTAAATTGAATTCCCACGTAGGTTTTGTAAATGGTGCATAAAGTTACATATATAAATAAAATGTTACGAATATAACATAACAACATGCTCCTATAGTGTTTTTATAATAATAATAATAATAATAATAATAATAATAATAATAATAATAATAATAATAATAATAATAATAATAATACTCTTTTAGAGGAGGAATTATGTAACTAAATATTTTTGGAGTAAGTAACAAGACGACTTCTTAGTAGTAGATGAGATTATCCCCACATTAACTTGTCACTGTGTAAGAGTATGATATTATCAAAAAGTAGTTTGTCAACATTCATAATTTTCTTTACTTCTAGACATATAAAAACAAGCTAATTTTAAATGATTAGATATATGTGCGACCTTATAATTTGAAAGGGAACAAACGTATCATTATACATCTATATCGGTAGAGTAATTTCATCCCTACGCTTCATATTGAAGAAAATCCTTATGCGTTATGGGTTATGATCGACCTATAAAAGTGTTAAACTATACCATGCGAGCACTAATAAGACAAGCTGAGAGACTGATTGGTATAAAATTTGAGTGGTCTTTTTTAACTGAAATTAAAAATTTTATATATAAAATATTCGATTTGAGTGGGGAGATGACCACTCCAGGAGTGTAACGAACATGGTCTTATTGTCACTATAAGGAACCTCGATTCGAGATGTGGTTTGATTTTAATACACTAACAATATTTATATATGAACTCGATGCACATGTCCTTTTAGTTTATAAGAATTTCAAAATTTTAAATAATTATTTTGGAACAACATTAAAATGTATAATCATGAATTGAGAAAATAAAATGTTGATACCATGCATGATATTATGGTGAAAGCCACTACAGATGCTTCTCTAGTGCATTTCGACAAGCTATAATATACACTATAATATCATAATGTAACGAAAAACAATATTATAAAATAATTAGTCATACTTTTCATATATACACTATGATAACAGATATACGTTTGATTAATTAGGTAGAAATTGATCGGACAACACAAATATTGCTTATCTAAACTGGCAGTGTCTCGATTTATAGTACTGTTTTTCATTTATTTCTCGGCACCTTTTTTTTTAAAATCTTTTTCAATATTTAGTCAAATCATCATCAAATAGTCCCTCAATCATAATTTCGAATTAAATGACATTGGACCACAAAAACTTGTCTACCTCAACATCTCATCAGGCACATGAGACATAGACAAACAACAATGTCTCAAAATCAAAGAGATCGTACATGAATTAGCAACTTAAAATTTTCTATTTTCAAAATTTAAAATATATTTCATAATAATATTGAAATTGTGAAATATGTTATCATTTTTCCATTGATTTTTATACAATCATTTATGTATGCAGAATTGGGCCATAAACAAAGTTTCAAAATTACCATAAGTTGAGCTCTTTTTAACATGTATTGTACATTATATTATTGAAATATGACATTCTATAGAATCGGGCCATATTGACTACAAAAACTACAGGTAAATAACTCAAGAATTATCGTTCAATCTAATAATGTTTTCTTTTTTTAAATTAATTTTATCAATGAAACTCCATGAAATTCAAAGATACATTCCACATCAAATTTTGTCTATGTGGTTGATCAGTAAGGCCAATGTTAAAGGGTGGCGTTCACATATGTTCGAGGTGGGGGTGGCTGAGTTTGCTTATAGCATATGGTCTGGTTGGAATATTTCACTTTTTCAGCATAAGCCTATTTGAAAAAGTGTGATTATATTTTGTTTAATTCAACGGAGGTCTTATATGCTTGATTTAAACCCCATATTGATAAATTGCTTTGGAGTTAACTGATCGGAACTGGAATGAAATTAAATTAAACTAAATTGAACTGAATTAATGTATAACTTATAACTAAGTAGAGTTGAGCTAACTTGCACTGAATGGAACTGAAATAAATTTAAGTTTTAGATAACAAAGCCCAATTTTACATAGGTTGTGGTTTGAATTTGGTAATACGGATAGTGTGGACTTCGGTTGACTATTGTACTAAGTTCTAAAAAAATATTTAAAACTAATTATCATTTTTCTATTGATTTTTGTGCAATCATTTATCTATGCAGAATTGGCCATAAATAATTTTTTTAAATTACCATAAGTTGAGCTCTTTTTAACATGTATTGTATATTATATTTGTTAAATATGACATTCTAGAGAATTGGGCCATATTGACTACAAAAACTATCGGTAAATAAGTCTTGATTTTCGTTCAATCTAATAATGTTTTCTTTAAAATTAATTTTTCAATGGAACTCCATGAAATTCAAAGATACATTCCACATCCTATATTGTTGATCAATAATGTCAATGTTAAAGGGTGACGTTCACATATGTTCGAAGCGGGGTGACTGAGTTTGTTTATAGCATATGGTCTAGTTGGAATCTTTCACTTTTTCAGCAGAAGCCTATTTGATTTAGTTGAAATTAAAAGTGTGATTATACTTTGTTTAATTCGACAGAGGTCTTATATCCTTGCTTTAAACCTAATGTTGATAAATTGCTTTGGGGTTAATTGATCTGAACTGAACTGGATGAAATTGAATTAAACTAAATTGTACTGAAGTAATGTATAAATTATAACTAAGTAGAGTTGAGCTAAATTGCACTGAATGGAACTGAATTGAACTAAATTGATTTTAAGTTTTAGAGAACAAAGCGCAATTTTACATAGGTTGTGTTTTGGATTTGGTAATACGGATAGAGTGAACTTTGGTTGATTGTTGTACTAAGCTCTAAAAAAATAAATTTATTTAATACATTTATTTTTATTTTAATGAATTAATACTTTATTTAATTAAAATATTTTTCGGAGTTATATAGATAACTTTATATGAGACTCAATAAAAACTATATATATACTATGCGGTCAAAATACTATAATTAAATTGTGAAGACAAAATATAAATTTACATAATTAAATACTCATTTAAAGTTATATTTTATTTAAATGAATAACTGATATTTATGGATTTGTTTCATCATAATAAATCAAAACATATATTCAAATTTATGAATTTTTTAATTTTAATATGTAAATAATTTATTTAGTTAACATTATTTATATAAGATTGGTGTCAATTGGTTCGTCTTGCCAGGAGGAATTCAAATATATGCTCAAAATATTTTTCAAAGTTTTACATATAAAGTTATATACGATTTAATAAAAATTATAGCATACCAAAATTAAATGGTTACTTCTAAATTAATATTTTCTTTTTCATTTATTTATGTCATGAAACTGAACAAAATTCAAAGAGGCATGTCACATACTCCTTCCGTCCTGCTATAAGTGAAACAATATCCCGTTAATAACGAAATTTTTTCTATTTTTGACAATAATCCCACAATATAACTCATTTTCAACCACACATTATTGGGCCCGCATGTACTTTTCTATCTTAAACTTATTCTTAACCCATACTGCATATTTTCTTAAAAACCGTACATTTGAGAAATGTTTCGCATTAAATGGGACGGAGGGAGTAACTATGTGGCATGTCTTTTTGTTGAGAATGGACACCACTTTTATTATATATATATATATATTTAGATTATATTATTTTCACTTGTAATCCCTCCGCCGTTAATAACGAAATAATTTGATTTTGTACGATTTTTAAGAAAAATATGTAGTATGTGGTTAAGAATGAGTTTGAGATATAAATGTACATGTTGGCCCCATAATGTGTAGTTAAAAATAAGTTGTATTGTGGGGTTATTTCCATAAATGAAAACTTATTTCATTTTATTGCGATATTCAAAACGGAATATTGTTTCACTTTTAACGGGACGAAGGTAGTATATACTAACAAAATAAAAGAAAATTTACACTTGTAAGAATCAATGAAAATCTTTTACTTATAGCAAACTCGATCTTACAATATCTATCATTTTCATTTTCATCTTCCCGTATTCCATCTTGATCCGTCCCAATTTCATCTTCTCATTAATTGACAATGAAGTGCGCTCAGTTGATAAGACAATTCACCTCCAACCAATAGATCGGGAGTCGGGTCACCCTTTAACCCTTTCAAATTAAAAAAATCTCCTCATCATTGAAATGAAAATTTTCCCTCATACTTTATACCCAATCTCCTATTTTATTTATTTTTTTCTTTGCTTTATCATCATCTATGTTACTTCATTCATTTTTTTAATCTAATTTATCACATTATCTTCTACTTTATTCAAATTTTCTCTTTAAACTTATATTTGATCTTGCGAAAGGATGAACATAAGGTGAAGGAGTATTATTTTTAATATTTCACGTACTCGAAAAAGCAAGTACAATAAACATAAAAAAGAACGATACATATTCTAGTTTCTATTACCAATTCATATTATAGTTTTTATTGAATACTTAAGATATTTAATTAACCAAAATGATGTTTCTGTAGATAATATTGCTTCCCCCCTCCAGGCCCTAGTTCACGTTCCTTTTAACATTTTTCATTGAGAGACAATTGTTTATTGTATTTGTTATTAAAAAGATAAATAATGAAAATATATAAGAGATAAGAGAGAGAAATGATAATAAGTAAATAAAATATAAGATATAGTTGAGTGAGTTAATCTTTTTCTATTTGAGGCTAGATTATCATGACAACTATTATAATGAACACTTGACTAAATTAGCAGATAGGGAGTCCATTTTATTAAATTTATATTAAAAACATCAATATTTTTCTAATTATGTTAATAATATATGATTATATGTTGATCATCTATTTAATAATGACCATCTGACCACCGTTGGAACGTAGAGTAAATAATTGTATACTGGAATTTGAATATAAAGTGGGAAGCACATGATAGTAGAATTTGTACTACTACTAGTCTAGTGATTGACAATTAAGGTGTTGTAAAAAAATGTTAAACCTGGATTTCACGCAACCTAAAAATAGGCATAAAACTCACAAGAAGCAACTAATAAAGTGGACCCACATAGAAACAGACACACGGACTCATAGGCGCGTGACCGAAAGCAACACTTTCCAGTCAATAGTTCCCCTCTTCTCACGCTCCTCTACCTGACAATCCCAAACTAAGGAAAAAACACGATATCCCACTTACCCAAAATATCACGACACGAAACAAACAACACGAGTTAAAACGTAACTCAACCTGAATATTCAACTGGATTTGAATTCCACATTTCACGTCCGCACTTTCCTAACCACCCTCATCTCGAAGAAGCTATCAATAGGCTACTCTGCTTATGATTGATAAGTAGTTTCTCGTATCAGTGATACGTCAGTGGCAAAAGATGGATGGACTACTGGCAAACGCATCGTGGATAGCGAGACCAAGTCGTTCTTTCCCCACCATTACCATCTCTATTTCTACTTTCTTACTTTCTCTCTCTATAAATATATATATGTTGTATAAATCAATCCAATCCCCTGTTATTTCCTTCTTTCTCTTCTATAAGGAGAGCTTATAAAGCACTCTTCTTGTTTCTCTCACTTTCTTCTCTATCTATATTTTCTGCCTTTTTCCTTGTGTCGTCCTTCTGGAAACCCTAGGAGAGGGAATTGGTGGGTGGATTCGTGGTGTAGGGTTTGGATCTGTTCATTTTTGACCGAATCTGGCTCGGAAATGTCCTCGCTTAGCAGAGAATTGGTGTTTTTGATACTTCAGTTTCTCGATGAAGAGAAGTTTAAGGAGTCTGTGCATAAGTACGTTTTTGTTTCTTTTTGTTTTATTTTAAGGAAAAATTGGTGCATGTGTTTGAATTGAATTGAATTGACTCTTAGCTGTTTTGTTTGTTTGTTCTCTTGCTGTGTGTTACTGAATTGGTTTGGTTTTTGTCGATTTGAGGATGTAATTGGGATTAATCTGAGGTGTTTTGGTTAATTTGGCGAAGAAACCGAGATTTATGTGGTGGTTTGGAGAATTCGAGATGAGATTTATCAATCGTGTTAGTTGTGACTTGTGGGTTTTAAGTTTTTTCTTTTCCTTTTTTTTATTTTGCTGTTTGAGATGACGAATTTTAAATGTCTGTCTGTCAGTCACTTGTTCGGCTAATTGGATAAGTTTTTAAGATTTTAGCTAAAGGCCATTTCCTTCAATTTATATCAGTGTCTGTCAACCCAAGAGGAAGCCTTGCCGCTCATTTATGAGAAACTTAGATTTTCGGTTTTATTCAGGGATCATTTCCTGCAAATGAAAAGAGTATTAATCAATTCTTAAATGATCCACATGCAGGAGTGTTATTTAAGTGTTGGTGTTGCATCATCTATAGCATTAAGGTTAACTGAATGCAAGTTGCGTGTCAAGGTCACATTTTTGCAGCTCTATACTGCTTGTTAACTAGTACCTGAAACAAATTTACTTCATTAGGCGTGTGAAGGAAATGTAGCCATGCTATGCTCTGCTTTTGTTGAATGATTGATGCTGATAATGCATATATATATATATATATATATATATATATATTTCTCTATTGTAGGCTCGAGCAAGAATCGGGTTTTTACTTCAACATGAAATATTTCGAGGAGAAAGTTCATGCTGGTGAATGGGACGAAGTAGAGAGATATTTGTCTGGTTTTACTAAAGTTGACGACAATAGATACTCTATGAAGATATTTTTTGAAATAAGAAAGCAGAAGTATCTTGAAGCTCTTGATGGGTATGCTGGAAATTTAAGCTTGATGGAACCTTTTAGTACCTGTTTCTTGTATATGAGTCCTCAATTGTTGACTTTATGTTTTCTTGTTCTTTCTTTTTCCACTATTATCAGGCAAGACAAAGCAAAGGCTGTTGAGATTTTGGTTAACGACTTGAAAGTTTTCTCAACCTTTAATGAGGATTTGTACAAGGAAATCACTCAGCTGCTGACACTTACGAATTTCAGGTAGTACGCCTCCATTCTTTTATACTGGATACTGTTCCTGCATGGTGATTGTTGTATGCTGGTTATGCCATGGAGTATTTACATCAAGGCATTGAATAAGGAACTTGCAGATATTTGTCTGATTATGAATTTTCTCCAGATAATAAGTAGGACTTCTGGTAAAGACTGATAAGAACTTTGCAGAAAATAGAAAGCCTAATTCTTTTCCTTTTTCCCAGTGTTTTTAATATTACCTTATGAACTTTTAATCGTGTACATCTCTATAAGATTGACAGCCCCCATTTCCCAACATCGTGAAGCTAACCTGTAATATCTGGTTTATTTGATCACCTGGGTGTAATTGAAACTCGAAACCCACCCAATTAAGCACCAGAAGTCTTCCAATACTCCGTTCAAACTCTTGTTTTCTTCATTTTTAATACACTAACTGGGGTTGTAGACAGTATAAACCGATTTATTAATTAAAAAGTTCACCTTTTTTAAAGCTGTTGGAACTTTTTTTCTTTCTTTTTAATTGACAAAATATTTTTTCATTGATAATCTCCAGGAGTGTTCAAAGAGCATTTTTTTTAAAGCTGCTGAACTTGAAAATTATTAGCATAGCCATCGCCATTATTGCGAGTAGCTCATTTGCTGTTTCCATGCAAACTTTTAAATTTCCGACAGTTGGTAGGTACTCTGACCTGAATTTTAGCATTGAATTTGGTTTTCAATTTTGGAAGGGGAAGTTCGTGAGTGATTGATAAAAGATGATGCTAGAAGATCAAGTAGTATTTGATTAATCTATTTATGTCTTCGTTTCAGTTTGACCATGTAATATGTCATGCATTATGATCGAAGCTTTATTTTATGCAAGATTCATACTTCTTGCAGTTTTAACCAAAATTAGCAACTCTTCTCATTTGAGCTTATTGGTGGCAGGGAAAACGAGCAACTTTCAAAATATGGTGACACCAAGACAGCTCGCAGCATAATGTTGATAGAACTAAAAAAGTTGATTGAAGCAAATCCTCTTTTCCGCGAAAAACTTGTTTTTCCTACTTTGAAGTCTTCCAGACTGAGAACCCTTATAAATCAGAGGTATTCCAGTGTTTCTCTATCTTTGTTGGAATGATGATGTATATAAACCTTTCTTCCGATTTCACTTGGATTTGTTGTTTTGTTCCTATATATATCTGTTTGTCGCCTCACATTGGTGAGCAATCATGAAATTTTGGCCTGAGAAATGTGCTGAACCATTGTCATACTTGCAGTCTAAATTGGCAGCACCAGCTCTGTAAGAATCCCAGGCCAAATCCGGACATTAAAACCTTGTTTGTTGATCATACATGCAATCCTCCAAATGGTGCTCTAGCTCCTACTCCTGTCAACCTTCCTGGAGCTGCGGTGGCAAAACCAACTGCTTACACCACACTTGGAGCTCATGGGGTACAACTAATTTATGCTTAATCTATTGGTTGTGGCTCATCCTCTCATCAACATCTATGGCTTGAGAAAACATACTTAACAGTCAGGCAGGGGTCAACAATTTTTTTCTGCACAAACTATTTCTTTGATTCCGTTCTTGTTTCAAGAATAAAAAGTAGTCCACCTAAGAATCTACTTGTTTAAAACCCGATGTTGATAATCTATGCTATGATTTTAAGAAGAGAAGTTCTTGACACCCTAAACAATTAGCTGCTGGTACCCTACTTGCTTGGTGTTATTTGCGCAAATTAATACTTGAACCCATCTGTGAGCTTTAGATAAAACTACACTTCACATTTGATGATGTTACAGTGTTCTAGTATGTTTGGCTAACTTAGACCGTGGCTGAATGAGCCATGATTTTAATTTGATAACTTGAGAAATTCATTTTTATAGCAACCCACCTCACATGTTTTCTTTACCTTTCTCTGTTTGTTGGTTGTAGCCCTTCCCATCTACAGCAACAACAGCCAATCCTAATGCAACATTAGCAGGTTGGATGGTAAATGCAGCTGCATCTTCCTCTGTTCAAGCTGCCGTTGTTACGGCATCATCATTACCCGGACCACCTAATCAAGGTGAATATTTATACATTCTAATTGAATTCTGGATATGTCAGCTAATAGACATAAGAAAAAAAAAAGAAGTTCTTATGCTCTCTAACCTTTTTCCTAATTTGCTACTATAATACAAAATTATGTGCCAAACTGGCAATGAATCTTACTCATAAAGTTTGATATACTACTTTTGACACTTTGAACAGGTTCACTCATGAAGCGCCCTATCACTCCAACAGCTAATCTTGGCATGGTTGAGTATCAGAATGCTGATCATGAGCAATTGATGAAGCGTTTGCGCCCTGCACCTTCGGTTGAGGAGGTAAAACTGCTGTTCATAGCATATTGGCTGTTTGACTACGACATGTTTTTGCAATTAGTCATGACCTAAACTTCCTTTGTTTACAGGTTACATATCCCACAGTTCGTCAACATGCTTCTTGGTCAGTAGATGACTTACCGAGAAATGTAGCTTTTACATTGAATCAAGGATCTCCTGTGACAAGCTTGGACTTTCATCCAGTGCAACATACAGTACTTCTGGGTATGAGGTTATTTAAAAAACACAAATTTTCATATGTTCCGCCACTTTCTTTTGACATGTTTCCCAAAAACATTTTTAATACCATAAATCATAATCACCTTTTATAACCTACACTTTTTTGGCTTTTCACCAACAGTGGGGTGCAACAATGGAGAAATAACACTTTGGGAAGCTGGAGCACGAGAGAAGTTGTGCACAAAGCCGTTCAAAGTTTGGGACATGCAGACCTGTTCACTGACGTTCCAGGTTCGTGTCTATTGAAATGTTTCTTTTAAGTTCTTATAATTTATAGTGTGAATGCTACATGCATAGCGTGGTGTCTTAGGGTTAAGCTTTTCTGTGAGCTTTCTTTGTAGTCTCCATGTTCCTATTACTTGCAGGATAGATCATCAGATGTTCCATTTTGGAATCTATTTTCTTTAACTAGTCATTTTTGCGTTACTTTGTACATCTACACTGTGGCTAGCATTCTATCATATAAAGGATGGAGTCACACAAGTAGATGCCATTTGAGCATTTCATTTTCTGTTTCCTATTTGCTGTTGGTTCTTTCTGACACCATGTGCTTTTGGCAGGCTTCAGCTTCAAAAGACGTACCGTTTTCAGTTACCCGTGTCACATGGAGCTCAGATGGGACATTTTGTGGTAAAATCTTAATTGGCAATTGGGTTACTGTACTTGAGAAGGCTCCTCTGATTTGCATGATGGTTATTGTTTGTCTGTTGCAGGAGCTGCATTTTCCAGACATTTGATCCAATTATATGCCTATGCGGGACCAAATGAATTACGCCACCATTTGGAGGTATGGTGGTGACTGTGTTATAAATTGAAGATGAAGTGATAGATCTCATAGTTAAAAAGTTTCATTCCATTCTTACAGATCGATGCTCATACTGGTAGCGTGAATGACATTGCTTTTGCTCATCCAAACAAGCAGTTGTGTGTCGTAACTTGTGGTGAGGACAAGTTGATTAAGGTGCGAGGAAAAAAAAAAAACTTTTGAGATTTGTTTTTGAAGTGGTAAAGTCTGATTTGCTCAACTGATGGAGATAACTGAAACAGGTCTGGGATCTTACTGGAAGAAGATTATTTAACTTTGAAGGACATGAAGCACCAGTTTATTCAGTATGTCCTCATCAAAAAGAGAATATTCAGGTATAGAAAATGAGAAAGCATGTTGCATTCATCACATATATTATCCTCTTGTTTCTGAATGAGTAAACGTCCACAAGATAAAGTGGTTCTGTAGTATTGGACCCAAATTTATCAGTGCGCATGGGGTTGAACTTTTCTAAACATAGAAAAAGTGGACATTTGTTGTGGGACATATATATGAAAAGAACAGTAGACGTTTGTTCTGGGATTGAGGAGTACTTTGCCTGTTTTTTGGAATAGCTATTGACATATTTTACGAGCAAATGTAGATTCCTGTATACATGTTCGTTTACTTTGATCAATTATTTAAAAAAATGAGTACTCATTTAAACCCATACTGGGCCAAATATTGGTAAAACTTCAGATAAAGTGTTTACCCTAAAACTCTTATGTACTTCCACTACAAGATTTTATATCACATCACATCACATCCTATTCTATTTTTATTTGTTTGAAAATGGGTATAAATAAGTCGGTTAAGTTTTCACCCATATCCACTTAACACCAATTTATAAGTGGGTATAAAATATAAAGCATTTGTTGAAATTTTGACCTCTTATCCCTATCTTTTTACCCTAATCTGCCCTTTTGCTACCCCTACGGCGGAAATTATTTGTCATTGCCATCCCTTGTGCAATAACTAACCTTTCCTCTGCAATTCTTGTCACTTTCTTTATCGTTTTTCTTTTGGATTGTTAGAGATTACTATCTCAAGGAAATGCTTTCTTTGGTTAGTGCCCATTATTTATAATTTCTTATTTGATGTCAGTTCATTTTCTCAACTGCTGTTGATGGGAAAATCAAAGCCTGGCTATATGACAACATGGGATCAAGGGTTGATTATGATGCTCCTGGTCATTGGTGTACCACTATGATATATAGTGCTGATGGAAGCAGGCAAGTTGTATTTATACAGTGTCTGATTATACTGTAACTGGCTACTGATGTTGACTTTTGGTCTTGTACGCCGTTATATATGTCACTTTACGCGTTAACTTCTCTGCTAATTGGGGAGATTTTTTCTTCCTTTTAGGCTGTTCTCATGTGGAACTGGCAAAGAAGGGGACTCCTTTCTGGTTGAATGGAATGAAAGTGAAGGTGCAATAAAGAGAACCTACGGTGGCTTTAGAAAGAAGTCAACTGGTGTTGTGCAATTTGATACGACTCAAAATCACTTTCTGGCCGTGGGTGAAGACAGCCAAATAAAATTCTGGGACATGGATAATCCTAACCCAATTGCGACTATAGACGCAGAGGGTGGTCTTCTGGTGAGTTTGTGTAACGCTGCCAACTGAAACTGTACTAACAGGACGAGAAGTATTCTAAATGCTATTTTTTAATTCTAATGCAGAGTGTTCCTCGCTTGAGGTTCAACAAGGAAGGAAGCCTGCTTGCTGTCACTACTGTTGACAATGGAATTAAAATATTAGCAAATGCTACCGGGATGCGATCTTTAAGAAGTGTGGAAGTTCAACCTTTTGAAGCATTAAGATCTCCCATGGAAGCCGCATCAAATAAGGTACATTTTGAGTAATCCCTTTCTTTTTTTTCCCCCTCCTTTTTTCTTTATCCTATAGCCATTACTTATATTTCATATTTCTGAACAGGTTGCCGGACCTTCTGTTGCAAATGCTGCTCCTGTAAATCTCAAAGTGGAAAGGAGCTCTCCTGTTAGGCCATCTCCCATCCTTGTATGTTTAACTCTTTTAACTTTTTTAGTTTTCTTTTTGGCCGTAATCATATACATATACAGTATATTACAGCATCATGATATACTTGGTCTCTTGGCATGATTCAATTGTTTAGTTGTCAATTCTAGCATGTATGCCATCTCCCCTTTCAGTACTTGCAATATTACATTTACAACATAAAACATACGTTATAGTTACTGAGATTCAATCAGCCTTATTAGGGAAGTTTTGATTGCATAGATCGGATCAATTTTATCTAAGGAAAGTAAATGGTGTACAGCTATATTTTGTTAATGATTCATGATCTTTTCCTTTAACACATATCCGTTGAATCAAGCATCAAATTATATGTCACTATATAAGAATCGGTCATTTTATTTAAATTTGAGAATTTTCTTACTCTTGTTTAGAACGGTGTCGATTCCATGGCTAGAATCATGGAAAAGCCAAGAACTATGGATGATGCCAATGATAAGGTGAAACCTTGGAAGCTAACTGAAATCGTAGATGCTGCTCAGTGCCGCTCGGTAACAATGGCAGATAACTCTGATGCCTCTAGCAAGGTATGTGAAATAGCACATGCTAATTCTTCCTTCCTTCTGAATATCTTTCTGACAGTGATGCTTTTCTAGGTTGCTCGGCTTCTATATACAAATTCTGGTGTGGGTGTCCTTGCACTAGGGTCAAACGGTACACAAAAATTGTGGAAATGGACCCGTAATGAGCAAAATCCAAGCGGAAAGGTATAGCTTAGTCTAATTTTTCCTTTCTTTTATTTCTAAGTTTTTTCTTTAAGAGGTTTAGTTTTCATACGTTTCCTTTTCTTCTTTGTTTCATCCTTGGCATGTGATTTTTTTAATGAATTTATTAATGAAATGTAATGTGTCCATACCTGAAGGCAACTGCGAATGTCCCTCCTCAACACTGGCAACCAAACAGTGGCCTTGCAATGAATAATGACACCTTAGGTGTCAACCTTGAAGATGCAGTCCCATGTATTGCTTTGTCGAAGAATGACTCTTATGTGATGTCTGCCGCTGGTGGAAAGGTTTCATTGTTCAACATGATGACTTTTAAGGTAAGCTATTTAACATTGTTGACCCAATTTGAAATTTGGTACAGGTTCTTGAGATATTTGAGGGTTATAATCTTATAATGTAACAGGTGATGACAACATTTATGCCACCACCACCTGCCTCCACTTACTTGGCGTTCCACCCACAAGATAACAATATCATTGCAATTGGAATGGAGGATTCAACTATCCACATCTACAATGTTAGAGTAGATGAGGTAAGAATTTTAAGTTTTTTAGGGTGAGCATGAGAACTCTTTGCGTATTTTCTATAACTTGCACTGGATATTCTTATATGCTCCGAAATGTAGCATCTGAGCTTCATTCTTGAGTTGTCTAATTCAATTTGCAAAAAATAGCTTCTGAAATGTAGAGAACCGGGATTTGTAGTGAACTTTCACAACATGCTATGGCCCTCTGTAAATTTTTAAATATCTCAGTATGGTTTGTGAAAGTTCATTCATTATGTGTTGTTTTTTTGTTGGGGTGTTACATGTTCTACTGTTATCCCCTACTTTGATCATCTTTACTTGTATTCTGGAATTGAGCAAAGGGGTACTTTGCTACCTTAAGTTACAGTACTAAATCCTAATCGAGCTGGACATGAACTCAACAGGTAAAATCAAAATTGAAAGGTCACCAGAAGCGCATAACAGGTTTAGCATTTTCAACAAGCCTCAACATTTTGGTTTCATCTGGTGCTGATGCTCAAGTAAGCTTCCTATTCTTTCTTTTTTTTGTAATTTTTTTTTAAAATTTATTGTTTCCCTCTTCTTTTCTGACCCTTAAGAATGGTAACCTGAAAAGATTCATAATGTTCAGCCAGTAGAAGCCTTCAAATTGTTACTGATAATATTAGATGTTGCTAATACATGTATGGAAGTTGGCCAAGAGGTTAAATAAGTAGAAGTGAGTGGAAAAGCATGACTATACATTGCAAACCTTTATTAGCAATAGATCAGTATATCTGATGTATCATGAGAAGAACGTCAACTGTTTAGCATAGCACTTAACTTATAGAATAGAATAGTCGGTAGTAGCACACTGTTATAACCAATATTTTCTGGGAAAGTGAGATATACATCAAACCCAAGTAAAGTGGGGATCAGACAAGAATATCTGTTGGCTTTCATCAATTGTACAAATAGATCAGGGAGTTATGCATCTGCTTATATTGTGGACTTTCTTTTCAGCTTTGTATCTGGAGTATTGACTCATGGGAGAAGAGAAAGTCGGTTGCGATTCAACTGCCAGCTGGTAAAGCACCTGCTGGTGATACTCGAGTGCAGTTCCATTCAGATCAAGTTCGCTTGCTTGTAGCGCATGAGACCCAGTTAGCAATATATGATGTCTCTAAGATGGAACGCATACGACAGGTATAGACCTATAATATTGATTAACCTATTCCTTTATTATCTTTTGCCAGTTATGAAAGTGAAAAAAATGTCTTGTGATTTTCTTTCTTTTGTAGTGGGTCCCACAAGATAGCAATGGCATTGCTGCACCAATATCATGTGCAACATACTCATGCAACAGTCAATTAGTCTTCGCAACATTCTGCGACGGAAATATTGGAGTATTTGATGCCGATACTCTTAGATTAAGATGCCGAGTTGCCCCTAATGCTTATTTGTCCCAGTCAGTACTAAATGGGTGAGAACACTTGCTTTCTTTCCTAGTAGTCTAGTTTTCTAATCTCAACATGCTTATACATTTCTTTTCCCTTTCATTTTCATCATCTCATACTTTTATCTGCAACAGCTGTGTACTTTACTAGATTTTGTGTGCATTGTTTTTCAAAATCTCTCTCTCTCTCTCTCTCTCTCTCTCTTTCTGTGTGTTTTGCATGCATGAATCATAGCCTCTTTATTTGATTGTCTCACTAAATTTGGACCCCCCCCCCAAAAAAAAAAAACTCTTAAAACTCAGTTGGTAATGATGACATGTTCCTGTGCAAAGTGGGGAAATAAATGTATATACACTGTCACCAGTAAGAGTGGATTTATATGCTGACTTTGTCTTACTGATGACAGAAGCCAACCCCCATATCCAGTCGCGGTGGCAGCACACCCACAAGAACCAAACCAATTTGCGGTGGGGTTGACGGATGGATCTTTGAAAGTGATAGAGCCCATAGAATCAGAAGGCAAGTGGGGAGTATCTCCTCCGGCAGATAATGGGGTAGCAAACGGTAGACCAGGATCATCTTCTGCTACTAGTAACCATGGTCAAGATCAGGTCCAGAGATAGGAACATTATAAATTATAATGATGTTTGTATGTCTCCATTGGTCGTGTGAATGGGAAAGCAGTGTAGGTTTTTTGATCTATTGTATGAGATCAGGAGTTGAAATAGAGTATTCTTGCTGTATAACTTATGATATCATGTGTACCTTTTCCAACTGTAGTACTATTAAGATTTGTAAATTTGATTCATTTATCTTTTTTCTTTCACCTATTTAGTTTCGAAAATGTTTGTAAATGGTCAGGACTTGGACACCTTATACTAGCATATGTTTAGCAGGGTGTACAAAATATGGTTAGTTTTCAACTTCTTGCGTTTTTTGTGCGATCCGATCTGTAAGTCAGTGAATAAGTCGATGTCACGTTGTTTGACTAAAACAAGATAGTTTCATTACATGAAAGTTTGTTTAGCGAAGGTTAACAAGGTAACTCATTCAAAGATAATACGGTTAATAAGTTATCAATCACTTTCTCCTAAATCTAAATGACATTTCAATATTTTTATCAAACCATATACCTTGTCTATAGATCAAACATATAGTTGATAGGTTAAGAGCCCTAACTAGTAATTCTAAGTGTCTTAGTCTCATCAATTCTAATATTGAAATAGTTTGCGATGGATAATTCTACTCGAACATCATGGAAGTGAAAGAGTAAATATGAAATTGTTACTAGATTATACAGTACAAGGGTAGAGTAATCTTGAAGTTGGTTGATTGATACTTTGCAATTTAGTTATGTAATCTCAAACACAACTTCTCTTATGATTCGAATTGAAAATATTGACCAGCATGTCCAGAAATGAGAGTAGAATAAAAACCTTAATCACCATCCCTAACCATCTCACCGCCTGATGGAGTGCGCCGGGAAAGGAGGCCGTACGCCGTGTTCCGGCCTACCGATCAGACGCTGCAACCGCTGCTCAGCCGTCGCCTACTGTTCTCCCTCTCACCAAGTCTCACACTGGCCCCTCCACAAACGAGAGTGCCAAAGGTTAGCTCACCAATTCAAATCCTCTCACACATTAAACGACCTTCCTTTCACCTTCCCCACTCCAGATTCCACTCAATTACACACCTCACGATGTTCATTCTTACTCAATTATCAAATTCACCTCACAGGAATGTGGAATTGCGAATGTAGTTGCTGGAAATCGGACTTTAGTACACACGATTCGAGTTTGATTACCGGTTGGAATCTCTCGACTGAGATGTGTCCTTGTAAAGGACCTTCTTCTCCGGTTCCGAAAGGTTTGAGTAGCTGGAAGGAGTATTATGAGTGGAGGTGTATTCCGTTCCATTCACCTATTGCTTTGGTTCTTCATTGGCCGCTTACTGTGTATAGAGCTCTTGAGCTTGCAAATGTCGATGAGATTGGGAGTGAGTTGTGTATACATTACCTAGGTCCCGAAAAGGAGCTTCTGCAGTTAGAAGTTTTCGGAGAGTTGCTTGCGTTGTTTCCTGGAGTTCGAGTTTATGTGGACTTAGTTGGACCGGCTGTTCCGCGGGAGAGGGATGGTGAGGTTGTTGATTTGGTTACGTATGCGCGGTGTAGTGAAGTGGATTGTGAGTGTAAATGTCCTGTTGAGGGGGTGAGTGGGAGTGTGACATTGAGGTTTCATTCTGGTTGTTATCATGAGTGTTATGGAAAATTAGGAAAGGATTCAATTCCTGATGTGGTTGTAGCTCCGAATGCTGGTTTAGCAGCGTACACGAGCTGGTTGCCAACTCTTGAACTGATTAAGGAGATTGAGGTTCCGGCGGTGTTTTCTGATTTTTGTGAGGAGGCTTGTCATCTGGCAGCTTGTTGTGTGAAATCTGTGACTGGATGTGATTTGAGTGTTCAAGTTCAGGTTAATCCGTTTAGGCAGCCTCTTCGTGTGGAAGAAAGTGTTTTGCTTCTTCCTTGCTTTTCGAATTGCTTTCTCTTCGGATTATACTGTTGATGACAAAGCAGTTCCTGTACTGGAAATCTGTGGAGGGATAATTTTGTATGGAGGAAGCCACTTTGTAAGTCGGACAAGGAAGAAAGGCAATGGCAGATAGCCATTAGGTCTTGTCCATGCTCTATGGTAACAGACTCTGCTTCGATTTTGATGAATTAATACTTTCACTTGTGCAGTGCTTCATAACATTAGTAGATGTTTGGTAATTTATTCTATAGCAACTGACTTATAATAGATACTTATGTTGCAAAATATCAGCTGATGAAGTGTTTAATCTTTGTGGCAAGTATTATACTGATAGTGATGGTGTGTTTTACCAAATACTAGTGTTTTACACCGAGGGCGGTTGTTCTATCTTCCTATATTTATTGGACCTTTTTAGTATCACATCTCCTTTCGCGAATTGTTACACATGTGGTAGCCTTAGTTTTGCACTGGCACAGCCAAAAAGTCTGATGTTAATCTTTGAATTACATGCTAACTGATGCTGTGATACTTCATTGCTTGCTCGTTTAGGTTTTAGCTTAGAGGTTCAGAGGTCCTCTTTTAAGGAAATGGAAGCTTCTCTTGTCACATTTGAAAATGTAATACAATGATGTTAATCATCCAAGATCATTTGAGTTGTGTGATTTAGAGCAGGCTACTAAACTATTTAGTTCACAGCATTAAGTGCATCTGACTGTGAGTATAGCTGCCTGCAATGCTGTTTAGCTCCTGTGAAAAATGCCTGCAATGCCGTTTACACACCTATACAGTATATATAGGCTATACTTGTCCTCATCAATCTTGATCACACGTTCAAGTAAACTCTTTGTAGAAAGATTTTTCACAGGGTTCGATTTTGATATATTCTCTGCCTGTATTCAACGATCTCAAAGCAATGAAAAACAATCAAAATATAAAGGAACTTTGAATCTGTATTATAGTATGTCAGGAATATAAGTTTCTCAATGCACTGTTACATGCTTTATAAGTGATCAATGTTAAACAGCTAGCATCTACACATGCATGGAATGTGGAAAACAGATTGATCACTTCA
Organism: Plantago elongata; assembly: GCA_036897095.1. Taxonomy (NCBI): domain Eukaryota; kingdom Viridiplantae; phylum Streptophyta; class Magnoliopsida; order Lamiales; family Plantaginaceae; genus Plantago; species Plantago elongata. Next base: position 40,355 of record JAYMSP010000190.1, on the reverse strand, counting down.
AAGGAACAATGTCTTCAGGTACGAAAACCCCATTTTTATCATAGCTGAGCCTTCCTGATACATTCAGTGGCCTGCATTTGTCTCCCATTAGTATCCTCTTCTTGCATAGTTCCATTCCTCCCTTCTCATTTTGCACGCCTTCCTTAGCTGCTATCATCTCCTTCCATGGTTCCAATTCTTTCTTATCCTCCTTTTGCACGTCCTTCGATTCCCTTAGTCTCCTCATCACATCCCTGGCCCTATTAGTCCTCCACTTAAGAGCCCTGTAGTAGTCTCCTTTCTTGATTTTCCATTTCTTGATCATGCTAAAACCACTCCTCTTCCTCAAGGTTCTAGGAAAGGCCAATTTGTTGATGTTTTCGACATCAATGGCCTTTTTCACCTCCCCTGCATCGACTTTAGCTACTTGAGTCTCACTACTTCTCCAGTAAGACTTAGTTGATGAAATCTCAAGCCGTTGAAGAATGTCTTCGATGTTTTCCTTCGGTTCCGGACTGGTATACGCGCGCACTTCCTGTAGATTAGCCCTACTGCCACAAGCGCTCGAGAGAATGTCGCTTATTGCCTTTGGCATATGGATTCTTAGTTTCTTCTTTAGCCCTAATTTACTCCTCTTAGCATCTGCATTGCTTTGGTTGGTGCTGATCTGGTCTCCATTTTGTTGCAGCAACAGGGTGCTCGTGTCGAAGAATCGAGCGGCATCGTTCATGAGCTTGTAATCTTTTATGGGCATGATGAGAAATCTGTTGCCCTTTTCCTGTATCTGGAGAAAGTGATTATCTTCTTGAGAAAAAATGCCGTTTGAGTTGGAGGTTTAGGAAATGGTATGTGGAGTTTGAGATATAATACCATCATCTTTTAGTTGGTTTGAAAAAGATGTGGAAGAATCAGTTAAGAGTTTGGTAGAATTATGGGGAAAGTGGCTATTGAAACTTGAAACAGTCGTTTCTTACTAGGCCTTTTTTTAGTGAATTTGTTAAAGAAACTTTTGATTGTTCCCCTATATCATCGCTTGATCAAAGCTAGGGTTAAGACAGTTTTTTTTTTTTTTTGTACAAGACAAATGGATATTGATTACTACGCATTCAAACTTACTCCAAATCCTTCCGTGTATGAGACATTCGAGCTTTAACCATATGGTTTGTAGTGCATCCATGATCCATACATGAATACTGAACTAATAAGCAGACCTTTGTATTGCGAGAAATTGAACCAATAGCCCAAAGATTACATAAGGCGGATCAATCGGAGTTTAGAGCTACAAAATCTATGAGGTGGTTCTTAGGCCATATTTTCTTTATCAGAAAACTTATTCATTTCACTTCAGTTTCATTATATCCAATTTTATTTAGGGCCGTTTGTTATAAAATTTAAATGGGCAAAATCCAATTCAAATGGCCTGTTTTAAAATGAATTTTGCCCATTTAAATTGTATAACAAACAACCCCTTAATTTTTCTTTTCTTTTCTTTAGGAGTTTGAGATGGTTTATTAATTATGCTTAGATTGTGTCCTCTTCGACTGAAAATCACTTCAGTCCAGTCTAGTTCAGTTCAACTCGACTTAGTTATAATCTATATTTTACTTCAATTTGATTTACTTCAATTTAGTCTAGTCCAATTCAGTTTAGTTTTATAAATTTCAGTTGAAGTTAACACAAACTTAGTTGTTTGATACTACAATACATTTCAATAAAATCTGTTATGTTTAGACGAAGAAAACTGAGTCTTAGTTATACCATTGTGACACTCGTGCCTTATCAACGAACTTGGCCAAGTATTCATGAAGCTATATTACTCGAGCATGTAAACAAATAAGATACTCCCTTCGTCCCAGCAAACTTTATACATTTACCATTTCTAACCGTCCCATTAAATTTCATACATTACTAAAAACTGAAGTTACATCACCACTAATAAATAATAAACAATTTAAAATTTACATAAAAATTACACATTTTGCTACTAAAAGTACACTTTTCCCCACATTCTTTATTTTTATTTATTACTTTAACTTTTTGCATAAAACTATGCGTCAATCTTAATGTATGAAGTTTGATGAGACGGAGGAAGTATGGGACGGAGGAAGTATGAGAATTTACAAAGGTCACTTCTAAATGATCACAGGATAAATTTTAGACTATTACTCTATATTTGTAGAAATGAGTCCTCCAAAGGTTGAATAAGTCTTGTCTAGTGACGGCGTCAACAAACATGTGTAAAAATTTTGTGACAATCTAATTTAGAATTACAATTCAATTACAATTGAAATGAATCTGATTTGTGTATGTTATACAATTTGAATTGCGTATTTATTTTAATTTTATAGAATTCAATTACAACTCAATTCTCAATAAATTTAATTACAATTTGATTTTCACTCAATTTTCAACCTACAACACGATTTACAATTACAATTATATACCAAACACTAATTATAACAATTCAACTATAATTTAATCACTATTCATTAATTCTTCAATATTCGAATGAGTTCAATTACAATTCTATGCTAAAATAGTTGTAGGATACAAAACCAGCCTAAAAAAGGTAAAAGCCGGTTCAACCTCAAGTTCCGGCTATTACAACGGGGCAGCTACTCCTCCTCACAATTTACCCACCCGGCAGGCCCGTGAATGTAACTGGAGTATCCATTCTAAAGCCCCTGTAAAACCCTAGGTTAGCTAGCACCATCAAAATAATTGTACTTCGTTTCTACTCTTCAGTCTCACCTTACACCAACAATTCAACTTGAAACAATGCAATCGATCGCCCCAAAACTGTTCAATCTGCTCCGCATTTCTCCGGCCAGATCGCCTTCATCTTCTCTGGGTAAAAGCCTCGTTATCCTCACGTAATAACGTTCTCCATTTTCAGTTTGCTTCTCTGAGGAATTTATCAAACAGTTGGTCTGCTATACTCTTTCAGCCACACTTCCTTGTACTCTAATTACGGGTTTATTTTGCAGTTATAGGTTTGCAAGAGAGCTCCAGGGCTTTCTTCTCAACTGGGTCAGAATCAGACAGTGGTAATGTCAAGGACAATGACAATGACAACTATGCAGCAGCTGGTGGTTCCGATGAGAATATTGGTATTGACAACGATGCAGCAGGTGGTGGTTTTGATGAGAAGATTGGTATTGACAACTATGCAGCAGCTGGTGGTTCTGATGAGAAGATTGGTATTGAGGATAATACTAGTTTCCATCAAGAAAGGCCGCCAATGACGTTGCAGACTGTTGATCCCAGAAAAGGCTGGAACTTTCGTGGTGTCCACCGGGTATGAAATGAGATTGACTTAATCCAAATTTCAGTTTTTTAGTGTTTTTATTCTAGTTTGGCGTATCACTTACCTTAAATGGCCATGTTTGCCCATACAAGTTATTATTTTGGCTCGGCTGTAGTCTGATTCGTACGATTTGCTTCAGTTAGTTGCTAATGCATTGGGACATTTGCTTACACTCTTTTTTCTGGCAGGCCATTATATGTGGAAAAGTTGACCAAGCCCCAGTGCAGAAGATTTTGAGGAATGGTAAAAGTGTGACCGTGTTCAGAGTGGGAACTGGGGGCATGTATGATCAAAGAATTGTGCCTTCCAGTGACTCGCCGAAGCCAGCTCAGTGGCATCGTATTGCTGTGCATAACCCTAAGCTTGGGGCTTACGCAGTGCAACAGATTGTCAGGAAGTAGGTTGATATAGTTGTAGTTTAGTTAGATTCTTCGTGTTATGGTTTAGTCTAATGGATGCTTTTTGTTTCCAGCTCTTCTGTTTATGTTGAGGGTGATATCGAGACAAGAGTCTACAATGATGCCATTAATGGTACAGTAAAAAGCATGGCAGAAATTTGTGTGAGGCATGATGGTATGTGTAGTTCAACTCCTGTTCTCATACTTGTTCTTTAATCTTTATATTACTCGACTTTTTCCCATGTCATGTTAACTCTTCTTAAAATGTCATTTGATTTCTTAATGACTAGTTTCAAGTGAATGTATTCCCGTTGTTAAGCTGCTTCAAATTTGTGATAGCTAAATTTAACATCCAAGCTATTGGTGGGTACTTGCAATTGCGCTATGAGAAGTAGTAACTTGTAATGAGATAAAGACTCAAGAGTTCTTACTTTAATTCTATGTTTACTTTTTCCTTCATGTCCAGTTCACAGATTTGGAATGCTCAAGTCCATGACCTTTACGAAATGGATTTTTATCCTGCTAACTGTTTCTTTCATAAGTATAAGATTTGCTGTAACTTGTAAACCAACTTATATAAGCCCTGCTATTTTGCAAAATGTATGCCTATCTATTTTGCAATCAACGTCAAAGTATCTGTCAGTTTGTGATGGCATACCCTCAACTGAGTTTTTTTAGATAATCTGACATTTATTCAAACAAAACGAAAAGTACATTCATGGGAGTTTAGGAACCCATGAGGATAAAAGTTTGCCAAGATTACTTGCATAAATTACTAGCACAAGCTTTATATCTTTTCCAGATTTTCCATTAGAATTAAGAGTCCATCTGCAAAGTTCTTTGAAGGAGGCCGTCTTCATATCCGTTTTGTTTGTCAGAAGGTCTTCTTGCTTCCAAAATACTGAAAAGCTGTTCAACCAGCTTGCTAACATGATAGTATGCCCATCCTTTGTGCTTGCTATCACTCATTGATAGCTAAGCATGCCACAATATATAAAGTCTGGTCTATACACAGTCAAATACCCTTTGCTTTCCCGTAAGCATAACAATTAGTATGTTTGTCAGAGTTATGTTGCACGATTAGTCAAAATTAATACACGGGCTGCAGTGTGTGGAACTAGAGCATCATATGCAGAACCATTTCCATCCTAGTGAAACCTCCCTATGCTTCGATAGTCCAAACAAGAAATGTAACGTGAGGAAGTTCATTGAGAAGGAATTTTGCACTTGCTAAAGTACCTAATGCCAAATCCCAAATATTATTCTCAGTGTCCAACATGTTTTATGAGCTTCTTGACCAACCAGGAGAGTAGACAAATTTTGGGAGGCTAAAGAATTCTGAAGTGATATACTGAGTCATTTCTGAACTCAATATCGGACTTCTGCAAGGGGCTCCCTCTATTTCAAGGCCATACACCGATACTGAAAATATTATATGCAATGAAAATACGAATTATAGTTCGACGTCGATGCTTTTTGGGTTATGCAGCTTTAACATGTATGTTTTCCTCTCGACAAGTTGTAACAATAGAATATTAGAAAAGCAAAAGCTCTAATCTGGGCTACTAACCTCTATTACTTCAGGCCAAAAAGTTCATGGCTTAGAAGAAAGAGATTGAGGGTTAAACTGTGAAATCCAACATTCAAGACCCTTTTCAATCCTCCTGTTTTATGTGTCTGTGAGGCTATTTATTTTCTGTTATCAGAGGAATGAATTTGTTGAAAAGGAAATATTCGATGCCTATCTTCATTATCTTGTCCTTTCATCTTTCTATCCTATTTCTTTCTTGCTGGATATGTTGACTTTGATACAATGGTCTGATGTTCTACAGTTATTATTTCTTAGCATCATCATGCTGTGTAGCAAAATGTCTCCATTTCTTATGGATCTGCTTGTGGTTAATGTGCTATTCTTGCAGGGCAAGTCCGGGTTATAAAGTCAGGGGAGAGTACACAGAGTATTTCTTTCGATGAGCTAGGTAAGTCCATCTTGCAATCATTTGTCTCTTATCAAGTAGTTTGTGGACATTCATTGGCTCAGGCCACTTGAAGTAAATAACACGTGCATGATACAAACTTGTGGTGATGTTTACAGGGCTAGAACTACCGTGATGAATTTGATATGGAAATGGAACATGTAACTTTAAGCATAGCTGATTGATGGATGACTATTTATGCTCTTAGGAAATTGTGTTTCAACTTCTTGTAACCTGCTCAAGAGAGGTATTTGCCTATCTAATTCTCAATGACTTGTACCTTTAAAGCTCGCTTTGAATTTCCCAATTGTAAAATACTTCAGCTTGGTTCACTATGTTGATTATGCGACACTTTCTGAATGCACTTTGCATGCTTGTTGCTTACCTTTTCTAGTACCCTTTCTTGCTCATTATTTCCCTTTTTTGAGAGGTAAACATACTATCCTTCAAGAAATTTGGCAAGAAAACGAATAGACTTCGGAACAGTACTGGGAGTGGCAGTAGCCCGGTAGCCTCTATTTTTAGGCATCTTCAACTTGAACGAAGTTAAGTTGCTGATCCTTAATTCCTTACAATGATATCATTAGTAATACTAATATAAAGTTAGATTGATTAGTGTTTGTTTTGTGACATACACTGTCAAACGGTCGTTTTCAATATTTTCTTGTGAATAGTTGGTGGCGTAAATCTGATTTGTTTAGATATGTGCTGCCTACCTGATAATTTTAAATTCATTTATAAAAACTCAAAGAAGAAGATTTGTGGGGTCTCTTAGACAAAAACAGAGCTTTCCTTTGATGAAGAAAAGTTGAAAGATGTCGGCTTTGGGCACTAAAGATCCCATAGACACATCGTATTCGGCTAATACTACGTATTTATTCTTAATTTGCCCTCTCTGATCTGGACGAGCCACTGCATCTTATGAATAATCACTTCAGAATAGTATAAATTAATATATGTATTGTATAGTAGTCCTATAAAATATAATTGGAGCTCACCTATCCAAATGGCATACTAGTATAAATAATGTAGACATAAATCAAGTATACTGTGAAACTTAATTGGAGTGCACGTGTAAAATGTTAAGTGCAACTTCGTATGGGATCAATTTAAACGGAATACTATGTGGTATTAATCTGAAATAGATTGTGTAGTCTTCTACTTGTAATTTTTTCATCTCGACTTTATTATCAACTTTAACATGTGAAATTATTCGGTACGGTTTGGTTGTAACGTATAATTTTACACATTATTGCTGATGGAAATGTCACTTGTTTTTGTTCGTCCTCTCAAGCCTACTGTCATTGTCGACATCAGGTTATGCATCTATTTCAATGTCAACTTCAACTTTAAAGGATCAATGTTGTGCGATTGTTACCATTACTAATTTGGAATTTTCTAAATGAGATAGTAGTCGTACATAGTTAAAATAAGATGATAGTTGTACAATAACTAGTTTACCAAATACACCCTTTAGTTATTCATTTAGTTTTTGTTTTATAATTATGTCAATATTTACAAAATCTACCCCTTCAAAATTATCACTTTGCAATTAATACTCACTATTTAGTTTAAGTACAAAATCTTCTCTCACAATTTTAAAGTAATTACATATATTACTTTATGATTTATTTTATTTTATTTTATCTTTTAATTATTTCTTGAATTCACATTTTCAACCCTCAATTTTTTCTTTTCTCGAAAACTCCACATCTCAACTTCTTCCACCACCATCTCCTCCACCCAACTTCACCCCCAGTCCACCACCACGGACCACCATCTCCTCCACCCAACTACGCCACCAGTCCATCATATCCTCCACCCAACTTTACCACCGGTCAACCACCACGGACCACCATCTCCTCCACCCAACATCGCCACCAGTCCACCATATCCTCCACCCAACTTCACCACCAGTCCACCACCACGATCTCGAAATGCTGGAACAATAGATTTCAGAATGAAAGAATATCCCGAGATCTGTTCATGTTTCCGAGCTTCCATGAACGAAGCTTGGAACACGAAACAGATTTGTTCCAAGCAGACTCGATCCATGGAAGCTTGGAACAGACCTGTTACGAGCTTCCATGGAAGCGAACAGATTTTTTCCAGCTTCTATGGAGCTGCTCTGTTCCGAGCTTGCTTTCATGGAAGTCCTGGCCGGATCTCTGATCATTTTTTATTTTATGAAATAATTAAATTTGAGAAATTGAAGGAATTTTGAACAATTAGAAGGTTAGATTGTATATAGAGGATCCTATGAATAATTTTTTTTAACTAAGTGGATGTATTTCGCTAAATTTAAAATATAAGGAACCTTGCTACAGTAATATTTAAAATTCTACTTTTATTTTTATTTTTATTAATTATACAATATAAATATTAAAACAAACTTTAATGGATAGATTAGTAAATTAACTAGTACGACTACTTTTGAGTTATCGTACTAGTTGTACATAAAGTAATAATTAAGATTAGATTTCAAACAGTAGTACGACTATAGAAACCTCCTACCAATTTTTATTGGGATTTGCTCGAAACTATATATACAATTATGTTCTGAATTGTTCTAGATATCAGAAAGGGTAAGGAATGAAGACAACAAAGGCTCTGTAACATGATTTTAAACATCAGTATAAACCTTCCACTAATAGTTCCGTGTTTCAAATCCAAGTAGTATATAACGGAGTACTTGTTTCCTTCACATATCATTCATCATCTACATCTGACGCCTCGCCACACGCCAAAAGTTCAAGATGCAGCAGGACCGAAACTGTCTACAGGATCACCACCTTAACGGAATCACAACAGTAGCCAGAGGTAACTTGTTACCGAACCACCCTTGATAAATCAGCCAGCCATGTACTAGCACAGGACATGATGGGAGAAAAAAAGTGTAACGCTTATAATGTTATGCCTGGTACTACTACTACTACTACTACTATTATTATGACTAATTTGGGATTGAGTAGAGCTTACACACAAATATAGATAACCATAATTCCAAGTTTTATGTATTCCTAAACCAACCCTCTCCTTCTACTGTATTTCCTTGTAACATAATTCAAATCAGAGATCCTAACGGATTAGGCATATAAATATAGTATTTTGAGTGAATGTATGGCAAAAATTCCTAAATGAAGCATGAAATTTAAGCATACAAAAACATCTGAAATGATAACAAAAAAAAAAAAATCCATAGCAAATTCATGGTTAAGGATACTTCGGTACTACATCCATTTCAAACATTTTACTTTACATACTCAAGTTAGCAGGAGACATATCACTCATATGTATTAGTACGTCAGTCGAGCGGCCAAGGGATGATAGGAAACCACGACAAAAAGGGCTGCTCCCTAACATATCTACCAACTCACTAGATCACTCCTTACACACATCTAAGTAACCACGGCAAATAAACTATGACCAAGGATGCTTACACTGCAAGATTGAAAAAATATGTCGATATTTACTAGGTTACCAAGGCAAGCAGTTATTGATGGTTTACTCGTTTATTTCCTTCCATGGCATCCTTTTTCCTTCGACAAATTGCGCAGAGGAAAGGACCTTCCCATGGCTTAGACGCAGGCGAGAAAAATGGGCCTGAATTAATAGATAAACCTTCTCCTGACGGCTGATCTACTTGGCAAATAGCACATTTGAATAGCCCAGACCTCGGGTCCAGAGGGAAGTCCTTACCTAGCCTGCACATAGTAATCAGTGTTGTCAAATCAGTGGATATAGAAAGTTGCAATGCAAAATACTCTTCCGTCTTTTTTCTGAAATGGAATTTTCTTTCATATTAGTGGTCAATCATTAGAAGCACCAAGAGATCAGCACATCTATATGAAAACGAGGTTTAGATATAAAATAAATTCATTCCTGATATGAAACCGAGGTTCAGCGGATTTATGAAAGTTTCTTATTTTACTACCATTTCCCTTACCTACAAATCTACATCAACAAAAATTCCAAGTTGCATCAACTATACAACAAACGCAGGATACATATATTGGAATCAGCAAAAGACAAAAATCTTATTAACTTGTGCTGTTTATTTATTTATTTTGAGATATCTTGTGCTATTTATCTATAGTGCAAAATTTAACCACTCTTCTAGGCATTAATTTGGAAACAAAAGCGATACCTACTGTTCACATTAACCCTATCGCCACGGCTAGCCACGTGATGTCTATTGGTAAGATATCAAAGTACGTGACATGCATTACAAACCCAATGAAAAGCAATTATGTGCATCAGTGCATGCAGCAGTTGAAAAACATGTGTACTAGGAAAGTTGGAATGGAATTATAGTTTTGGTTTGCTAAACATTGCAGCCTTGCAGCTGATGGTAAAGCTACACGTGTGATCCATGCAAGATCAATCATTCAATCTGACATTGCGAAAAGAAAATAATGGGAACACACCTATCTGCAAGCATGGCAGAACCCTCCTCAAACAATTCTTCAACAACACCTACTGAAGATAGCTTAGTTCCTTTGGAGTTCCGGGATCGTCTACCAAAGATAGAAGTGAGCATATTTTGCTTTCTTTGAGGCATTGGCGGCAAAACAGGATGGTCATACGGAATAAGATCAACAACCACGCAGGTTGTATCATCCTTCAAGCCCCGAGATCTAAGAGCCTCCTGAAAGTAAAACAGTAGAAATAATTAGATATTAGAGTTTTGAGATCTGGATAAGTCAAAACTCATGAGGAAAAATATGTTAGCATAATTTTGAACTAGTTAGCTGAAGTTCTCCTACCTTAACAACCAACTTTGCAGCAAGTTCTGCAGGTAGACCTCGGCAAGATTGAGCAGCAGAATCAGATGGTAGAGCGTCCCATATACCATCAGAGGCAATTATAAGCCTTCCCCCGGCGTTTGAAAGCTAAGACCAAAACAATTAGTTGTAAGAATTTTATTTATTACAGTCCAAGACAAGATACCAAGATTTCCAATTGCCACTTAGTACAAAGTGTTTAGTACCTTGACTTGCTTAACATGAGGAATTGGGACAATGAACTCCCCAACATCAGTATCACCAATTGAACGTGAAAGACACAATCCACCCGGCCAGCAACGTAACGGACCAACCTACACGTGCCAACAAGAATATGCCAAAATAAGTAACTAAGTGACCAATCAAATGAATCATCAACGCCCAAACTTCAAGTCAAAAGTGTGAAGAAGAAATAGGTTTGTAATGAAAAATTACCTCGCTACCTCCGAAGATATTCAGCCTTCCAACTTCACCACCACTTGCAGTTACACGCTCCCGCTCTTCGAGGTTTTCTTCCAGCCGGTGGTCAACAGTCAGGAGAGAAACAACTCCTCCCTGTGTATCCAGTATGCATCGAGAATCGCCAACCGATGCAACAGTAATGGTCCAACCATCAATGACAACAAACGTCACAGTTGTTCCAGAAGTCTCACCTGTCACACATATCAAGCAATCACCCTCAGGTTCCCAAAGAAGAAAGAAAAAAAAGCCTACAGGTTGAGAATAGAAACAGTTAACTCTTCACTCACCTCGCTGCTGAAACTCGATGTCAGTTTTCACAAACCCAGCCACTAATGCCCTGGGCAAGGCTTGGAGCCACTCTTCTCTACCAAGTGCTTGAGGAATAGCACTTAAAACATTGTTGAGCAAATTCTCTTTTGCAAATATAGCAGCAGAGATGCCGTTATGCCCATCGAAAATCTACCATAAAAGGCAAAATTGCAGATTATAAGATGTAACCGTGCACATAAAACAATCAATCATACATCTATTTAAGGTAAACACTTTGACATCACGAATCTAATACCGCAAAAACGGAAAAGGACGTAGACGCATCTCCCGGAATCCTTTGGTATTCTGGAATGATAAGGAAATAGTCCTCTCCTTTCTTAGCCAAGGCAGCTTGACCGTACTTAATCGAGGGCATTTCCCCCTTCCCATTCCTGAGCTCCCGTCCAATCAACCTCCCAAGCGTAACTGGCTGCGGATTCTCCCTCATTTCGGATTCTTCAATCTCACTCATTCTGTTTTTGTTTGTTTGCGAATTCGCAACACCGTCATTTCAGAAGCTAATCGCAAAACAGCCACAGATTAAAAGTAAAAAGAGTTAATAAAACCTCAGATGCTCATGTTGAGAAGCTAATCGCAAAACAACAATCGATAAAATGTTAACAAATCTAAATTGAGAAGCTAAACGCAAAACAAGCATAGATTAAAACGAAACAAAAGCTAATAAAAACTGAAAACAAAGCAAACACTTGGTAATTAACGACTCTACATGTAATCAACAATGTAGAATCTGGAAAACAACAAATCAGGGTCGAAAGCGAATTCAAGTAGCAAATCGAGATGAACACATTGAAGAAAACACGAAAAGAGTAGATTTCCGAGCTGAAAAGAGGCTTACAGAGACGACATTCAGGTAGATCCGGAGAGAAAACCCTAGAGAGAAGTGTATGATTTTAATATTCTGTGGGTAAATTTTAATCTGTTTGTGTTGTTTTGTGATTGGATTGGAGATGAGAAACCAAAACAAAATATACGCACAGCACAGCACACAAGTTTGTTGCTTGAGAGAGGAGAACACACAACACAGAAAGACAGAGAGAGGGTGAGATATGTATGTAGTAGTAGTAGTGTACTTGCCAGTATCAAACAAAAGCGCGTTATCTGGATTCATTGTCACCGGATTTCTCAATCCCCTTTTATTTCTCTTCAAAGATTATATCGGGTTTTGCAACAGCATTACATTTTTAACTCACTCACTTTACTGCAATAATTAAGAGATGGTATATAAAAGTAACTTACGATTCTCAGAGAGATTGGTATATCGTAAAATTTGTACTTATGGAGTGTTTGATACTGATGATGGTAATGAGTATTTATGTATTTTGAACCTTTAGCGTCTTTGGTTTCATTTGAAATTTTACGCGCCTAAAATATGATTTAAATGTTGTCGTGGCGGATGAACGAGATTTGAATTTGAATTTTAACTTTTCACGTCTAAATTGACGTTTAAAAGACTTATCGCGCCTAAAATTTTGTTAAAATTTTATTATAAATACTCTTGTTTGATATTAGAACGGGAGAAAATTTTATTTAAGTTGATTACCTGAGTTTGATTATCTATCACACACAATCCAATTTAATTCTCCTCTTGACCTATTCAATTCCTGTGAATCTAGATAAAAAGCCAAGAGGAAACATTCATTTAGTGGTAATGGAGTGTTAATTGATGTAAGAATCTGTTGTTGAGATTCTAGTTTATGTACAGGACTACAGATAGACAAAAGGATTATTTCTTAAATGGATAGATCTGGATTAATCAAACAAGCAAGTTGATTGATCAATCCAATAAATTCTTTTAACCATATATACATGTCTTTTAAATCAACAGTGTTGATATGTCCAATAAATTCCTTTAACCATACATGTCTCCTTAATAGTTTGGGACAGGTTGAGGGAACATGTGGCCGCCCAATATTTGGCTTTTGTACTAACTTAAAGAGTGTTTCCAATGTTCCACACTCAATCACTTTCTACTCAAATTTCCTTTCTACTATTTTTAAATTTTAATCAACCTCTACTAAAATATATCATTTAAATATTTATTTTGAGACGAGTATAAAGTATAATTTATCAATTGTTATACTAAATTAGCAAGTTGGACGGGCAAATTACTCTCGTGGCTTGGATACTCCATGTTAATTCAATCATGCACCACGATCATACCAATTTACGCCATGCAATTAAAATCAATGCCGGTATGAATTTGTGATATATTAGATCACGTTAACCACAATTTTATGTGGTTCATACATGTATGAAAAAGGAAGATGCATTTACTTAGTTGAAAGAAGTTGACCTGAGAAGGAAGTAGGTATGGGAATACGGAAAGCATGAAACGTATAAATGAGTCGTAGTTTGCTAAATTTTGGATGAAAGTTGATGGAAAATAACCAGGTCGTTGATTGGTATAAAATTGTAGTTGAATCGATTTGACTAATTGAGAATTGATAAATAGTGATTAAATTATAGTTAATTTATTAAAATTAATTGTTTTGTATAGAATTGTAATTATAGAGGGTATTGTAGATTAAAAATTAAGTGAGAATTAAGTCGTAATTGGATTTAATGATAATTGAGTTGTAATTTAATTGTGAAAAAAAATATATAATTTAAACCAAACAGTTATTAAATCATTTCAAGTCTTAAGTGTTTAAATTTAAAATAAGTAGATGTAACACATACTACACAATAAATAAATTATAAGATAAAAAGATGTAATTGAGAAAAATAAAGTTTAATTGAAATCGAAATTAAAGTTTGAATAACTGATTATTGTTTATTGTTTAATGTTACCTAGTAGCTTTACAAGATCACTAGTAGCATTAATGTAATTTCGGTGAAAACTTGCATGACATGATATGTCACCCAATGATTTGGTTTAAAGAATGTCAACACGCTAATGTTGAGTAATAGTGACATGATTGCCATTACTTGTTAATACAAGTCATTATATAATACTATTAGTAATAATGATGATTGTACCTCATCAATTGGATTGGAGTGTCTCATGTGTTTCGTGCTAAATCCGATTGCCATTGCCCGACGATTTAACTTTTTCCGCATATGCTTTATGTTAAAATGTTACTCTTCCGCATTTTATTTTTTAACATGTTTACAAGAAGACCGTCGGTTAAAAAGTCATACAAAACTTAAAGGAACATTACAAATTAATAAAATGGTATAAGTGGAAAGACCGTCTAATTAATTTGTTTAAGCCTTCTTATCTCTGCATACCTCTTTTGTTTGTTTTTTAAATATTAATTTATATTTAGACGATTTGAATTTTTACTTTTTGTAAATGATAAAAAATACTAATATATACTTTATAAGTACTAATTCAGATCAGTTTAAATACTTTAGTACTTCATGTTGTGATTTATTAATTAGTACCGTTGGAAGAGAAAATAGTCATTGTTTGTTGTATTCCACTACTACGCTACCATTGGAAGGTTTTGTTCGGATAAATGTCGATGCGGCGTTTTTCAAGGATGGGACTCGTGTTGGTTGGCATATGGTGCTTGGATGTATGACGGGTTATTTACAAGGCGTATAGAGACTCTTGATCACCCACTAGCTCCTCAAAGTTCCGTGGCATATGCCATTCGGGCAGCCGTTTACTGGGCAATCCTCTAAGGCTTTGAACACGTCCAATACTATTTAAATTGTCTTGCTTAGTTAATTCTTTTAATTCATTAGACTTTGATTTTTCTGTTGTTGACTAATATTCAGATTTTTGCTAGTTCTTTCTCTAGTTTTAGCAGTGTATTAAAAACCGGACCGATCATCGAACCGGACAACTTAAAAATAATGGTTCAATCGGTCGAATCGGTCAAACCATTTTTGACTCGGTGTGCAGTCACAAATATATATATTTAATTTCCTCTCAGTTTTATATAAATGTTTGAATTTGTATATACTCATTTTTAATATAAGATTCTATATCTTCATCTCCCTTTTAATAATTCTATATGCACACCACTTTATTTCATTATAAATATTCTACGAAGAGTGATTGTTTAAATTCTTAAAAAAGAGATGAATTTTCAAAAACATAAATTCAACATTACTCTTCTACTCCACTGATGAAGAAAACTAAAAAAAAAAAAAAAAGTTGAAAGTATGTTGTCTCCAAGTGGTAGTTATGTTGTCCTTCATTCTATAGACCCAGGTTCAGTTCCCTACTCCTACATTTTTAATCGAAGTCATCAAAATCGACCTATGTCCAATTAAACCGCACAAACTGTTCAATAAAATCGACCGCGGTTCACTCCGGTCTAATTCACATGAGGTTTATAATGTCTAACCAACACGGAATCCTCCAGAATTCCAGTTGAAACGGTTGAACCGGCCGGTCCAATCTGGTTTTTAATACACTGATTTTAGTCTTCAGCATGTGTCACGTGGTGAGAACTTACTACCTCATAAACTAACTAAGGCGTGCGGTTCTTTAGCTCTTTGATTCATATATGGATTCTTTATTTCATTGATTGATGAATCACTTCTATTTGGACGAAAAAAAATTAAGGTCATGTTTGTTATATCGTTGAAGTGGCCATCTTCCCACTCAAATTGAACATTTTGTAAAAAAAAATCAATTTCAATTGAAAAACGCCACTGAAATTCTATATTAATGAGTTTTCAAAGTTTTTTAAGAGAATGACATTGACTAAAAATAGAATTAGTTACAATGAATAAGTGGAGAAATATAAAACGAAAAGTAAAGAAAAATAGTTGTGATCTGAGGAGGAGTCAACGAGTGGCAAAGGTAGGTAAAACGAAGAAATTAAAGATTTTTAAGTGACGTAGCCATGTGGATGGATTCCACGATGACTTATGCCAATTGATAATCAAAATGGCATAATTATTCCACATATATTAATATAAATCATCTCGATTTTGAACTAAATTGGTATTCACTAATTTTCAGTTTCGATTCAATTAAATTTTAAATTAACAACAAATTAAATATTTAAATAAAACAATTTTTTAAATGTTGATGCGGCCTTCTCGACTGATGGTGCACAGATTGGGATAGGTCACGGAGTGTGAATGCACAACGACCTTCTTACACGACGTTAGGAAACAATAAGTCAACCTTTATCTTCACAGTGTGCCGATGCTTATGCAATATGTGCAACATTACAATGGGCTCTCTTGTAACGATGGGAGCGTGTTCAAGTCTATATTGATTGCATTACTTTAGTTTTAGCTTTTAAGACGTCATCATTTTATTTTTCTGTTACAGGTCCTGTTTTGTCTAACATTCAACTTTACGGCCTAGGAAGCACGGGGACGGGACAATACGCCGGGACGTCAAAGTTCAAAAAAGTAGGAGACGGAGACGTTTGATTTTTTATTTTTTATATATTTAATATGTAACTCAGATCCGTAGAGAGAGAACCTACATTAAAATTAGAAGTATACGCATCCGAAAGCCCAAAAAATAAAAGGTCCAAAAAGAGTGAAGGTTAAAACCCTAATCAACCCTCTTCTTCTTTCTTTCCAAAGGAACAAACGTATCTTCTTCTTCTATCTTTGTTCCATCGTGTCTTTCTTTCCAGCGCCTCCTTTCTCAACTCTTCTTCATCTCGGTTTCTTTCTTTCCTATGAAAATCAGAGAAAAGAGAAGCAAATCCAATCAAATCAACGGCCCAACAAAGCCAATCACAATTTTCTTCCAGGCACAGGTTTCTATCCGAGAATTATGACGAGTTATCGCAGCTTAGCCGGCCGACGGGGACGTCCCGTGTCCCCGGAAACGTCGCCAAACGGGGACTTGGGGATTTTGGACGTCCCGGGCTTCATAGCTTACGACGTCTTTCGTTTAGATTATTTTTTCGTGATAATAATGTGCTAACTTATAAAGTAGTTCGTAATGCAATTAGATAGGTGCCTTGAGCGTTATTACTTTTTTATTTGGTAAAATGTCAGATTTCCAAGTTGGACCTAATATAAATTAGGATGAATTGATATATACCAAAATGACGAAATGAAACATAACACGGATTGAGTAGGTATATTTCATCCATATCTTAAAATCGACTTTTCTATTGTGTCACATATGAATGGGTCCTATTCCAATCCAATCAATCCATATAGCAAGCTGGAACCAACAAATACGCATACATCCCGCAGCATAATCGACAATTATCCATTTGAATTTCCTACCCCTTTTCTCAGTCTTCACCTTCAATATTCTTGTCTAGGACTATATATAAATAATACTGGTGTCCAGCCAGTTTTTATACTTCGATCCGAGCTCAAATGGTATTTAAATACGATTAAGTTCAATTCTTCGACAAGATGAATTAATATACCAGCTTAAGTTTAAAGACCTAACTATAAAATTGAGCCAGATTCACATGGATCGAACATGCTCAAATATTGCTCAAATTCAAGTCAGGTGTAAGTTAAATTCAGGAGAAAAATGAAAATGGAAAGAATGCATTACTTGATAGAGCCACATAGGATCTTAACTACAATAGTAACTAGCCAACAAACTGGATTGTTAAAATTTCTGCAATTCAAGTATTTATGGAGTATTAAGATAGCATTTGCAAAAGAAAACAAATCAAAATTTCTATATCACATCTTAATATCTCATACTGTATTAATCACATCTGCAAGTTGCAACTTGCAACAACTTTTTTGTACAGTTCAAAAAGAATTGCAGAAACAACAAGTGAAGATGAATGATAAAGACAAATCAACTCTCTCAACAGTGGAGCACCAAAAACACCACCACTGCAAATTTCTCAAAAAATAAAATAGACAAGAAATAAAAATTTAAAAAAAATGAAAAGCTTGGCAAATGGGAACACTTTTGCCACCCCTTGTGTATGTGCTTCTCAGGCAATCAAAATCTAGCTACACCATCCATTCCCAGTAAAATCAAGAAACTCAGAGAAAATCGCATGCTTGCAAGGCAAGACTTTAGGCTGTCTTTGTAGCTCGTGCCGGAACTGCATGCATTAGTACTCACTGCATGCATGTTTCACTTTCCGCTGGTTGCTTTTCGCCTAACATCATTAGAGACCGATTTTCGCACTTGTTTATTCAGCGGTGATTGACTCCCCTTCGCAACTCTCTTGGTTTGCGGTGCAGGAATTAGGCTCCTGTAAACAAAAAATGCATATGAACAAAGAACGAAGTGAAGAAAAGCTACATTATAGAGGAACTATGGTAATAGTTAGTGGAGAGATTGTAACCTTGTTTCCAGGCTCTTTTTCTGGACCAGACTAGGTTTTCTGAGTTTTGAGCCAACTCCATTTGGCATGCTGTGGGATCTAGGAACACTCTGTTGCCACTTGTCATCAAGCTCCGAACAATCACTAGTCGTGGATTCTAGTTCATCCAAGTCATCGACGAGTGATGCTTCGAATCTAGTCTGGGCTAAACCATTGTCTAGGCTGTGTCGTCGGTCTGCTGAAATGTTAACGATAACCTTATCAACCCAATCACCTTTTTCCTCATCTATTAGAGAGGACGAATCCACTGACAAGTCTTCACTATCCAGGCTTTGCCTCCTTGATGTTGATGTAGATTTCACTCCCTGAGTCCATAACATAAATCAATTAAAAATAAAAAGAAGCTTATTTCTGGCTTTTATGCCAGTCAACAAAAGTTCCAGACAAATGAAGTAGAGTACGGGCATACCTCTAGTTTACTGAGATCAGCAGCACTGCTCCAACTTGAACCTAAAGGAGAAGATCCAGGCGACTGAAATCTGATCATGTCGTTGCTGGCATACGTACCTTGTTGCTGGCTACTTAACTCTCCTCCCTCTTTCCGTGCTAAAGCAGCTTTAAGACTGGAAATCTGCATGTAATAAGCTCATGGTTTTCAACAGATATAAAAAGGAAGACGAACAGAACTATATGAATAATAAGTTCATAGCGCGAACAATACCTGGTCTTTTAATTCTTTGACATTAGAACTGTCTTTGTTTGCCTTAGCAGCACCAAGCTCCACCATTGAAACGCGTTCGGCAAATTTAAGAGTACTGATTGTTTCTCCCAGAGCATCAGGTTCCGGACTAATATGAACAAACATTAGTGTTTTTGCTTGTCCTCCTGCAAGTATTGAATTAGAGATATATACTTAGCACTGATCCCACGCTACGAAAGGGTGTTTGCAATGTTAAAATATCTGTGTTATACCGAGTGAATCTTGAAGCAACTGCGTAAGTTTACTGTTTCTGTATGGAACATGCGACTGCTTTTGAGCAAGAGAGGATATTACATCTCCCAAAGCGGATAAAGACCGATTAATGTGTTGTGCCTCCTTTAATCTATCACCAGTTGCATCAGTTTTATCTACTCTTTCACTTCCGGCAAGGTCAACCAGATGCATACATCCACGAAGAAGTGCACCAGAAGCCAGATCTTTACCTTGAACATGAACTGTGAGGCAACTACAAATAAACATTTTTTTTGCACATTATTATCTTGATTAAAAATAATAACAAGGGAAAAACAATGGAATCCTCATGAATAAAAACACAGTGGTGACATTACTCATTCACAACTTTATTATGCCCCCAAAGAAAAACCTATAAAAATGAAATGGACAGTGCCTGACCACAATACATAAAATATAGAATATATCGGTGAGTGTATACCTGTGAGAACGACTACTACGATCATTCATGGCTGTAGAACCAACAGCACGGTTTTTCTGACCAATGTTCATCACAGCGATGACATCTGATGTTGAAGAAACAGGCACGAGATTTGCATTTGGTACATTAAAACCATTCTGGGAGTTATTCCGGATTTCTAACGTGCTTCAATTGTAGTTAAGAAAACGATAAAATTACGAGCCAAGCCAAACATACAGTATGAAGAATGAAAACTGTAAACGGTTAGTCACTCGGAGGATATTTTTTATTCTGGCCATCTGTGACCAGAAGATCTCTAACTTGCTCATTATAGATCTCCATCATCTGAACAGAGATGCCGTATGAAATTGTGTCTTTTCTCTGTTCTGCGATATCAAACAAGTCACCCAAAGCCCGAAAATTGACTCCCAAGCTTTCTTTTGTAAGGACTTCTGGTCCTGTCTGCGGAGAAATAGTCAACATTACACTTTAATGAGATCAACGGTCTGTCAGTTTAGTCAAATTAACTTATGAATAAGCACCTACCATTGTGAAAGTTTTCCCGGATCCTGTTTGGCCATAAGCAAATATACAAACATTATAACCATCTAGAACGGATCGAACCAATGGCTGCATGTCTACATATACTTCTTCTGCATAACCAAAAAAGGGGGAACAAACTGGTAATTGAAATGAATCTGATACTTAGGTAACTTATTGGAAGAAAAAACTGATCGGGGACCTTAGCGACCTTGGCTTGAAGATGGACCAAAAGCTCTGTTGAAAGTGAAAGCCTTTTTCGCTTCTTTTCCATTTCTCAACTGAGAGATTATTGTTAGAGTCCTCTCATCAACATCCCCCACACTGCTTGTACGGTTTTTTTCCCCAGACAGAAAAGGTCTTACTCGGCAATAAACCCTTATATTTCCTGTAAAACGGGAAAGAACATGTGAATTATCCCTGCATATATATACGATATTCGGTCAACATAGCAAGATTGACATATGAGTACTTTTACCTTTAAGGTCTTGTACTTGATTGTACAGTTTACGATTCTCCTCAAGAACCTTTTGGTATCCAGAAGCTGCATGAGCCAGACCATGGATGTATTTACCAAGATTGTTGACTTCCTCTTGATACTTCATTTGCATAATTTGCAAATCTTCTTTTGCAGAGTGAAGGGTACTCTTTAGCTCCTATACATTACATGGAAAATAAATTTCCAGCTGAAAATGATAATATTATTTTGTTAGTTTGAACTAAAGAAATGGCAACCTGTATGCCTCTTTGCTGGTGTTCAGCCAAGCGTTGTTGTTTGGTCAAACGTTTTTGCCCAACCAAGTGCTGGTCTTCTGATTCACCGTCAAATGTATCCTTCATAGTCTCATTCACAGTGCAGCTGCTGTCTTTTGCTATGATGATTGGAGGCTTGTGTAACAGACAAAAAGAAAAGTCACCAATTTGTTCTTATAAATTTATGATAAATGTGCAAGTTAAGATGAACTAAATAAATATCGCACCTCTATCTCTTCAGAAGCATGTCTCATGAGAGGCTTTTGAGGATCAGGAATGTTGTTATCCCTTGAATCTGTGATCATCTGTAATACCAAGCAATGTAACTTGGTTCTTGAAACCTAAAACTTTGTTCTCTCTAAAGAAAACAAACATACATTGTTTCCTAAATATCGGTACTTATTGCTAAAATAATGCATACTCGTATCTTGACTAACCTGTTCATGATGGACTGCCAACCTCTGCTCAAATTCCTCCATCACTTTACTCAACATACCCTCCACAATCTGTGTTGTCATGTGTTAGAATAACTCATGCTCTCATTACAGAATTTTGGCAATACTATGAACCACCTGCTCAAATAAATTCTAAAACGAAAGCAAGTGAAAACTCACCACAGGAATATCTTCTTGTTTTTTATCGGTCAGAAGTTCACGGATAAGAGCATATAGAGAATCACTAGACATACCCTGCCATCGATAAGAGTGAACTCACTTAATGATGACTTTATGTTCAACACATTGAATATCTAAAGAAAGTATGTGTACACACCATTTCACTGAGGTCCTGATCACACAAGTTACTCTCGCTTGATACACTATTATGAGACTTCTCCTCTGACAAGCTTCTGGAAATTGAATTCATGAACAATTCAGAATTTTTTCTGAAAAACTGCTTCGTGGAAGAAGCTGGCTTCGAATTTCCACTAAATCTCCAGACTCCATTTCTACCTCCTTCATGCCACTCGTGATATGACTTTAAAGCCAGTACCGAACTCACAATCCTAGAAGTCTTCCCTCCCTGATATTTTATTCAAATTTGACAACTAGCATCACATTTCCTTCCTTATTACATTACAACATAAACAAGAACACAGTGCACATTATACACAGACTTGATATATTTACCTCTTCTAAGTCAGACGCTTCAAAAGTTGGGACCCCTAATTCCCCAATGGCATCAAGAAAGTTCCTAACATTTTCAAAGTACTGATACGCAGATAGAGCAGCACCATCTGGGACAATATCCGCAGGTGCTTCGACTACCTAGAAAGAAACCAAAAAGTGATATACTATATACCATAAACCAACAAAAAACAACCAGAAATCTAAATGTTTAAAGGAAACAAGGCAAACGATTAGTCTTACTTTCGGAATAGTCCCAGCCTGAATCTTGTTGAGAGCATTGCAAAGTACAATCCCACTTCGTAATCCAAGTCTAAATTCCTCATCGGAAGGCTGAGCCGCTAAATCTTTCCCTCCTACTACTCCTACCATCTTTCGTAACCATCCTGCAGCTTCATATCTCCTCAATGCTGATACAAAACTCACCGTTATTTAGTAACTCCAGTGACAATCCAATCACATCTAACTTAACACCACATATCACATACTAGTATTACTAACAAAATTACATTAAATGCAGACCCAACTACAGATTAAAGGTCAGGATCAAACATGTTACATACATTGTCTAATAACATAATCCCAAAATTAATTACTTTCCATGAATTAATAAAGTGACATACATAATTCATAAATATATTAAAAAAAAAGTTAGAAAAAAAGAAAGATGAGGAGATAGATTAAGAGGATAATAATCTTACAAGCTTCTTGAGCTTTTCTTGAAGCCAAGTCAATGTCACTCAATCTCTTGCCATGCTGTTGAAGCACATCTTCAACAAGTGAAGCCACATTGATTTGCAACATCCCTTCCGCCATTGCAGAGCAAAATGGTGATCAAAATGACGCCTTTCCCAGAAAAAGTTTCTTGGACATTCAAGAATCAAAATGCATGCTTTTTTTGAACAAAGATTCGATTTTTCTTGAAAGAAACAGCACCAAGAGAGAAATGCAGGGGAAAGTTGTATAAAGAAGCAAAGAGAGAAAACAAAACAATACAAAAAAAAGGGGCAGAGAGAAAAAGAAGAAATGGTGGTTTCTACACCTAGAAAAAATGGGTGATCTTCTTCTTTTTGTTGTGGAATGGTGGTTTCTTTTTTGTTGTTCCCCGCTCAGTGTTTTTGTTCCTTTCCCTCTTCTTGTTAAATTTGTTTGGTTAAACTCAATTGCAATTTACACAAGAATTTATTTTAACTTCTCCTGTACGTGTATTTCCGAGCCGAAAGGTTCGGCCTTTTCATGGCCCCTGTTTGCTTCTAGTAAATTTCCTATTTTTCACAAATGTTTAGGTCTTCTATTCCTCTTCTATACTATAAATAAAATAATATCTTGTTGACCTTTTTTTCATAAATAGAATCTATACTATAGTTAATAATGAAAAAAATTATGTGACTTGACAACAATAATGTGCAGATTTTATTTATTTGGATTATTATATGTGAGATTTCATGAATTTTAACAAGTATGTTTTGAACTTTGTTATATGTAATATAAACTATACAATACCCACACTGAATATGTATTGGCTTCACCACTGATTATCCTTGTACGTTTTTTTCTTATTTGTAATAATAATATGAATACATTCAGTTTGAGGGTGAAATTTTAATATAAACAGGCAAATATATAAATGTTTAGGGTGATTTTCATATGGACCTGAGGACCTCTTCAGTCTTCATAGGATATGCAAATACAAATTTGTTTCTCATATGTTGAACACTTGACAACTACATTTGAGTCTAAAACAATTACATATAC
The DNA here is from genome assembly GCA_036897095.1 of Plantago elongata. Classification (NCBI taxonomy): domain Eukaryota; kingdom Viridiplantae; phylum Streptophyta; class Magnoliopsida; order Lamiales; family Plantaginaceae; genus Plantago; species Plantago elongata. The sequence continues at coordinate 16,351 of JAYMSP010000190.1, read as the reverse complement.
CTCGCTACTATTTGAGTTGTTTATGATTGGTAAAAGTCACCAACTACCTAATGAGTTATGATGCTGAGTCTAAATCATAAACCAGCCAGAAGACATACTACTGTTCAACTACCTCCACCATGATTCTTGTGTTCGAATTTATACTCACAACTTTACAATGTAGGGACTAATTGGTATAGAATTTAAGTGGGTTCTTTTAATTGAAATTGAATTTTTTTTTATAAAATATTCGATTTGAGTGGGGAGATGGCCACTTCGGCGGTATAACAAACAGGACCGTAGTATTTTTATTTCTTTCTTAAACAAAGAAGACTTCTTAACTGGTTAGAACAGAAGTTAGAAAGAAATAAGTAGAACAAAATTCAAAATCCTGAAATTGTGCAACAAAATATAGCTATTTAGGATTGATGTAGACACCTAAATGTGGTGTCTCATAGATTTACAAAATTAAAAGGTTTCATCTCCCATAACTTAAAATTGTATGTCTAAATGGATTAAAATATACTAACAAACATTATTATTTTAAGAACATAGGTGTTGTACATAAATGCAAACGTCATGGGATCATAGATGAAAGTGTACTTTTATATTCATTCCAAATAGAGTAGCTAATAGCATGGCTGATTATTTTACGACGCTTCTCCACGATGGCTCCATTGGAGCTCATCTAAATTACTCCCTCCGTCCCGTTAAAAATAAAATATTTTTTCGTTTTCGACGTCCCATCAAAATAAAATAACTTTTTATTTACAAAAATAACCTTAATTTTTAACCACATATTATTGGATCCACATATAATTTCTATCTCAAACTCATTCTTATTAAATACCATATATTTTTCTTAAAAAACGTGTAAAATTAAATTATTTCATAATTAATGAGACAAAGGAGTAATATATTAGTCATATGATCATTACAAGTAGCAAACAGTCGATGGGAAACTTCATTTACATCTTTAATTATTACTTTCTCCGTCGAGAGAAATTATCCAGTTTATCGTTTATGTACATAAATTAAAGCGATTTATAACACTACATATTGTACAAGTGTGATATATACTCCTACTTTATAACTTTATTAGTAGTTGGTTGGATTGTTTATGTTACTTGTTAATTCTTTTAATTAAGAGTAATGGAAAAATAAAATTATATAATTGTTTATAAAATGGTAAGGAAATGAAAGTGAATAAATCTACGGAGCGCCTTAAATGATAAAATTGAACAACTTATTTGGTACGGAGTGAGATATGTCCTAGCCATCTAAATCAATTATATGCCTACGGCTAAATTTTCATTACAAAACCGAGTAAGTTCATCAAAATTAGCCGTGCTTCTGGGTATCATAACTAAAGGGTCTTTCACACTTGATTCTTTTACAGTTTGACGTTTTACGGTACACAAAAGCAAATCTTATATACTTCCACTCGCTTTGTTGGTCAAAGCTCCAAGAAGCTAGTAACATGTGGTACCATGACTTTTTTTCAAACCTGTCAATATAATATAAAACGTAACTAGAGTAGGTTGCATTAAGAGTTTATTTAAATCGAGTTGTAGGATTCAAAGCTCGAGCAAAACCATTCATGGCACCATATCCTTTCGAACTGAATCCCAAGCAACCAATCAACCCTTGCCTATACGGCAAAAACGTCCTCCTCTTCATCTCTTCCGCAAGAGCTCTCTTCGTCGTGTAATGCACCTCATGCAGCGACGACGATGACTTTTTCCCCACCACATTCTTCTTCGCTTTACCTTGCTCGTACTCGTACTACTCGTTAGCGGCTGAATCGGCTTATTCTCCTTCACCACCGGAGAAAATCCCCAAATCTTATGCTGCCCTTCGTGATTCCTCCCTTCACTCTTACTCCTGTACAACAACTCCTTCAGAAATACCCACCGACTCGAGCTCAAGTTCATCCCGGCCAAGAAGATCTCGATGCCCATGGCGTCGCTAACCCGATCATTTATTCTCCTCCTCCTCCGATTTCACATTCACATTCATATATAATCTCGACGCCCACATTGTCAATTGTGAGCTATTTGACTGTTCTTCAGCAAATAGTTGGTTCTACATCATAGAGTTATCAATAAGCATACATGTGCATGTTATGGATACGAAAATGAAAACAAAATCGTAATAAAATTTAGTTCGGAGGTTATATGGCTTAGAATTGCAATTTATGTAAATAAAAATAAGGTTGAGAGATATGATGTTGTCAAACACACACACATTGTATTTGTTAGGGGTAAATAGAAATATAGAATACAATATATTTGTTCATGTATAAATATATTGAGTACATTGTATAAAGAAAAATTATGTTTAAAATAAATAATTAAATTAAAAATTAAATTGGTTCTGCATATTCACATTTTCAAATATTGTGTTTCGGTTGAATGACTAATATTTCGTTTAAATGTATACATTTTATAATGGTTTGTTTCAATTTTTTAATAATAATTATTTTTCAACGTTTATAATTCATTATATAAAAACTAGTTAGATATCGTATAATATACTCACACATAAGAATTATTAAATATTAATTCTTTTTAGCAAGATTGTTTTTATGGAACATGACATAATAACTATTATAACAATATTGATCGGAATTTTCAAATGAAAATATATAAAAAAAAGATTGGCTTTTAACATGAAGCTCAAACCGATTGAAGACGTTGAAGTAAAGCTCATCGAAGAAGGAAAGAAATTTGGTATTCAGAAAGTGTTGTTCGGAGTTGGAACCTAGACAATTCAAAAGAGCATCTCTTTAATTAATATACTGATATCGAGTGACTACATTTTAAATAGTATGCTAAATCTATTTATAAATGTCTCCGAACACTATGTTATATCCATCTTTCCATTCAAATTAAATATTTTATAAAAATTAGGGGCTGATTGACATGCGATTTAAATGCCCCAATTTAAATGCCTGAATAGTGATTGAAATTATAGTGGAATTGATAAATTGTGTTTGGTATAGAATTGTAATTGTATAGGTTATTATAAGTTTGTTATATAGGTAGAGAAAAATGTTGCTACTGTAGAGTCATTTCGATCATCGACATTTAAATGCCATAACAAACACAAAATCTTCGAGTAACATTTAAACGGGCATTTGAATGTTACTTCAATCAGCCCTTTAATTTAAATGGGAAACGATGGGAAACGAACGCTTCAATTCTAAACCAATTAATCTTTATGATATATAATACGTACATTTCCACAACCACAGTTACACCAAGTGTCAGAGGTTTTGCCCAACGACCTCTGGGTTGTGGATGAGAACAAACATATCCTCTTCTTTTTTTTTTGGTAGTCATTCTTTTTTTTTGGTAGTCAGCTTAATTAATTAAGATAGCTAAAGCCAAAAGATTTGGACTAGTAACATGATAGATCGATACATCATGATCATCACAACACGCACCCCATATATATAGCTAGAGAATATAATAGGATAGCCAAGCAAATATAGCTGCCACCCAGAAAGAGATATATAATGGTCGATCGATCTCTCTTCAATAATTATAATCTTGCCCTTCTTATGTTCGTTCTTTCTTTCTTTCTTTCTGGTACATTGTATTATTAATGGTTGGTATTAGACCTTTAATCAACACCCTAGCCTAGATGTCATAAGATAACATGTACATAGACTTAGTCTGTGTTCTTGTCAACTGAAATTTATTGAATTGAACTAGACTGAACTGAACTGGACTAAACTGAAGCAATGTATAAATTATAACTAAGTCGAGTTAAACTGAACTTGACTGAACTGAGCTGATTTTCAATTGAAAAAAATACCGCCTCATAGTCTATCGTCAATATATTAACCAAAAGTGATCCTCAAATGGGTATATGTGTTCTTTCTTTTTAAGGCACAAGATGACCCAATTTTGCAAGATGGCGACCAGATGGATCTATCCATCTATCTAAAGCTTCATGTTTGTACTTTATTTTTCATCTAACAAATTATTAAGGTGATGTGATTCATGGTCCCTTTTATTTGCCTATCATCACCTAGTCTGTATCTGAAATGCAAGTTCTTTTCACTTCCCATGTCGCGACAAAATCAATGAATCTATTAGGGGCTGATTGGCCAGGCATTTAAATGCCCAAATTTAACTCGATGAATAGTGATTTAGCCTAAAATACACTTTAAATACCCCCATTTCAATTCCATTTCAAACACAATTTCACCAAAATTCTCATTCAAATGTCATGCCAATCAGCCCCTTTAATCACTCATAAATTAGTTCACGCTTATATAAAGTTGCAGACTATAGTTTAACAAGATTTAGAGACAAACACTAGGTGTGTATAGCGTATTCTTGCCTTGTTGAATTCATCAACTAGTCCAATTTCTTTCTGCTTTGTTTGGTTAGTTAAAATCCGGCCTTAGAGACGATCATGGTCCAAAATATCCAATTTGTTACACATTTCGTAATGGGGTTTCGGGAGCCTAACTACCCGGGTTTTGAAGCCGGACAAGGACGTGATTCGTCGATTTCGCTTACGTGGCAATGAAACCCAGCTTGGACAAAACCCATGCACGAATCTGGTGGGCTTAAATCCTAAGCCTGATCCAGAATGGCGAATCAGTCCATGTGCACATGTTTTGTGGCCCACACCATGAGTGTAATGAATAAATTGCCTTGTGATGTGTTTAAAATTTAATTCTATTAACAATAGTTTCAATAGAAAACTACCTGCAACTCACTTGGTAGCTTCAATTCCAATTAATATGTCATGTGTTCGAGTCACCCTTTAACCGTTTAAAAAAAAAAAATAGTTTCAAGAGTCAAAATTAATGAAGCTATCGTTATTTCACAAATTATACGAACTAATTCATTTTACAATATTATTACACATCATTAAACCATCATTTCTAGGAATTGAGCCCCAAAGTCCCAACTCTAAGGCCCAAAAATGAAATCTGATTTTGCGGTTTCAAGCCCAAAACGAAGCTCAAAACCTCCTAAACCAAATGAAGCCTTCCAGCCCAATCTATGCCCTCCTTTACCCAAGGTTTACTTCCCAGCCCACCTAACATTGGCTCATCTACTAGACCATACAGTTCCGGAACCCAAAAGTATATTTTGTCTATCGAGAAGCTAAGTGGCTATCTAGCAAAGGAAACAAGTGAATAAACTTGTGGTCAAGAAATTTGATGAATCTGTCTTGTAATAGAACTTGTAATTTATGTTTGCATTATTTGGTATATTTATCTTCATAGCTCTTTGATGGAGTCTTAACTGTGGACTATGGTAGGACGACAGTCTTGTTCCATTTTGATTTCGTTGAATGAAATACCCTTTTCCAAAAATAAATAAATTAGAGAAGTTGATGTCAATAAAAGTCCAGGAACTGAAAATTAAATGACCAAAATATTTAGGCCCAAACAGTCCGGCCCATCATGGTCTCGCTAAGCAACTACAGTATCTAATGAGCTTACAAATCATTCAACCATCTTAATTTGATAACGTAGATCCCAGTCCACCAGTTTATTCCAAGTTTGGAGATCACATTTAGCGGGAAATCCTTTCACTCCATCAAATTACTAGATTTCACTATTTTTGTATGGACATGCTAATTTAAATGAACTTAAAACCCTATTGATAACGAGAAAATCTTATCTGAAAAGTTCTGAGAATTCTACATAATCATTATTTTACAATAATACATAATTTATAAAAATATAAAAATTCACAATGTACACACAACGCCACACAATTTATATACAATATTGCATGATTCTCATGACTTTTTCAAAAATTTGGACTTCCACAAGTTTTTCTAATTGATAATTTACATTTTCTTTTAATTATGTCAGTGAAGCGCAGCTCAGTCGGTAATAAGTTTCACCTCAAATTAATAGGTTGAGTTCGAGTCATCCTTTTAACTGTTTAAAAAAAATATTTTCTTTAAATTATAAATTCGTAACAAGCTAAAATGTCGGACCTCGACTAGTCCTGAAGGGATGTTGTGAATTTAAAAGGAGGAAGAAAAAATGGACAAGTATGTTTGCAACTTTGTACGATTGCACTGAAACAACTAGCAATGAGCTGTTTCAAAAATCGTCAGTGGGCAAGGCGGAATGTCTAGTCAAAATTTAAAGCTCTTCTGATCTTCCACAGACATTTTCTTACATTACGTGATGTCTCAGAGTCTGAGCTCGTTGACTTCCTGTACTAGTTACTAGTTCCTTAACACAAGTCAGGAACAAAATCGAGCCAAATTACAATGAAACATTGGATCAGAATTTCATAAAGATTGAGTTCGCTCATACTCTGTTCGACATGTTAATTCTTCAACGCATTCATCTCATTTGATAATAAATTTCATGATTTCATTCAAACTCGAGTTTAGACGAAGATGAATCCTCAACACGACTTTTTAATTCGAACAACTACTCAGGGTCGATCTATAGACTAAGCACTAGGAATTAACAAAATAGGTGTGGATTGATGTATGTGAACGAACGATAGCTACTGGATTTTTGCAAAGTGAAAGAAGTAAAACTGTAGCATGTACAATATCTCTCAAAAGTTGTGGTACCAAAAAAGTGTTTGTCAAATGATATTTGTCATGCATATTACAAATTGTTTGTTATAACATAGTTGTCGCATTAGTACGGATATCATATCTATTTGTTGGCTAGTGATGATATATAACATGGGTGTCCTATTTTTGGTTCCCACATCATCTCCTCGTGTTCCCTTGATAACGACTATTTTCTTCTTCACCTAGCTAAGCTTACATACAAATACAACAACTACTAATCTACCATATCCGACTTATTTTTAGAATATGATGATATATAATCTGATTTGAAAGAAGCGTGCAAGAGTGTCTCTTTCAGAACCACCTTATCTTTATTTTTGTTGTGGTTATAAATGTGGTTGAGTATTGAGTATTTAGTAGTAATAAATCAAAAAAAAAAAAAGTGATGAATAGTACTACATGCACCAAATCTAGGTTTTTACACTTTTTAGAACATGAGACACAAGTGCCCAATTGCCTCCAACTTTAATCACAGAATATTTGTTCACTTATCAAATCACACATATAAATTACAAATGGTCCAAAAAGAAAGATAATAAAGCAAAGACACACGTTGCGTTTGTGTATATATTAAAAGTTTTCTAATATGTATATCATCAAACTATTGAAAGGCATGTAGTTTGGCCATGATGATTCAAGACAACATCACTTTCAGATATTTTATATTTAGACTTAATAATAAGATATTGTTTAGCAAAGATAAGCAGATCAATCTAGTGGTTTATAATAATGCAACGTCACATTCATTACACAATAATCTTCTTTCTATATATATATATACACATGTATGTGTGTATATTACATTTTACTATACAGCTTGGGTCATTTTTACATTGTTATGATGGCTTAAGTGATGTTGATTATCGACTTTCATACTGTAGATAACATATGAGAGTACATATAACTATCTCAAGACTCATGAAGAGTGTTGTCGATGAAGATGTCATTGAAATTTCTGTGACTGTTTGTTATAGAATTTAAATTGGCTTTTATCTGACCTGTTTCGTACACACAACAATCCATTTAAAACAATCCATTTAAATTAATAAAATTCAATTCGAATTCTATACCAATCAGATCCCTATGACTCTGATGTGTGGACTAAATGGTAGTTGAGTGACAATAATTTGCATAACTGCAAGGTCCACCAGCAACTAATGGGGAGTAATTTCTATTGCATTGCATGTGGAGTGTACAACTACAACTACAACAAATAAATTATTGGGATAGACAACTCAAAACATGCAACCAACTCATAATTGTCCATTGTTTTCTTACTAGTTCTTTTGTTTTTTCCTCCATAAATATGACATCTTAGAGTGCCCATATACCCTAGCTGTTAATCCATATTGAAATTTATTAAATTGGTTTGCCACAAGAATATAACTGGATAAGAAATCAGTAGTAGTGTATATGTGGGTGTGGTCCTGTTTATATCTGAAATTAGTAAACAAGATAAAAGTCAACATCAAATTGGAGTCATTATTATATGGGATAAAAGTTAGGCTAGCTCTTGTTCGATACAATTATTACTATTAGACACTGTATAACTGGCCATGGGGTCCTTCTACTTCTTCTTCTTCTTCACATCACATATCCATGTATTGCTTGCTGTTATTCAACAGCTGGTTTGGAGCTTGCACTCTTCTTCCATTATCACATAACCAGCCGGAGATAAAATGGTGGAGCCGTGGAGCGTACGACTCAATTAATCCGTCGAGTGGGAACTAGTGGACTACCCTAACGACGGATTTATATGTTGCATCATTTTGTTATGCTTGATTCATTGATACTTTTAATATAAAATCGTAAAGATACCAAGTAATTTATCAAAGTGCAACACAAGCTGAACCTGAAGCAAATATATTTAAAAAGTCAAAGTATAATACTAGTATTATTGTATATATAAATTAAAGTGGAAAATGTACAGTATATTGTACTAGTATAATGTAAGTATGTATATATGACTATTGTATCAGTAGATTGAAGTTTCCGTACAATAAATAAAATGTCATAGCACAAGTGACTAGAAACACATGAAGAGCACTATAGTTAAGCATAGATCCAAAAATTCTGCATCAAGCATGTCATTCACAACTCACCATTTCCAATTCAGAAACCAGCTTCTCAACTCTCAACCAAACACATTCCCTAGATCTCCTTGGCTCTTGCACCCACTTGCATCTCAATGTCCTGCTTCATATGTAATTAAAATTACCATCATAATTTATTAGAGAGTCAAAATGATTAATGGTTTGATGGAGTAAGGTTTTAATGCTTTAAATACTCATATCAACCAATAACGAGTGGGACTCTACTATATGCTTATGATATTTTTCGTGATAACTATATTCAATAATTCGATAAGATATGCCAATATGCCTCCTCACATGTGTGTCGATAGTCATTTTATATCGAATCTTACATTATTTTTTCTTTAATATTATTTGTATAAGAGGTGGATACCGATTCAATATATAATTTATGAGAGTTGGACACCGATGCACTCCAATAGTACAGAGTGACCTTAGTGTGTAATAATCCGTGATTCTCCTCCTCATGTGTCACATCATAAACGCAAGTTCCCGAGTAACGTTTCTATTTGACAACCTTGTGCATTCACCTAATCACCTTGCCAAAATATGTTCACTTCTCCAAGAAACACTGCTTTCGTTTTTAACCTTTCCTTTTTACCACAAATCAAACACATTTTAGAATCAAAGAAACTAAACCCAAAATTAAATTGAACTAGGAGTCACCGTATGACATGGACATACTGATTCAGTAATTGATACTAGTAGTACACACTACACAATATCAACATGAGAAAATTGTTACTGTGATTATTAAAATAAAAAATATAAATACTTGCCGGAGATAATCATTTTTAATTTACCTAATCTACTATATACACACCACCACCACCGGTAATTAACTACTTAACCACCCATCACCGCTGTGTTTTAACTTACAACAGCAAAACTATCACAGGATAGAATCCAACCCGAACCTTTAAAAAATCTACGGGTAGTAAGTTAACCAGTAGATTAAACGGGTTCTGATATCCGTTCCCAATAACCACTACCATCACCATTCTTTAGCTGGAAGACACAGGATTCAAAGCTCGAGCAAAACCATTCATGGCACCATATCCTTTCGAACTGAACCCCAAGCAACCAAGCAAGCCTTGCCTATAAGGCAAAAATGTCCTCCTCTTCATCTCCTCCGCCTGAGCTCTCTTCGTCGTGTAATGCACCTCATGCGGCGACGGCGATGACTTTTTCCCCACCACATTCTTCTTCACTTTACCTTTGCTCGTTGTACTACTCGTTAGCGGTTGAATTGGCTTCTTCTCCTTCACCGGAGAAAATCCCCAAAACTTATGCTGCCCTTCGTGATTCCTCCCTTCACTCTTACTCCTGTACAACAACTCCTTCAGAAACACCCACCGCCTCGAGCTCGAGTTCCTCCCGGCCGAGGAAGATCTCGACGCACACGGCGTCGTCTCCTCCGATCCCTTATTCTCCTCCTCCGATTTCACATTAACATTCTCATCCGCATTTCGCTCATTGTCTATGTTCAAGTTCAAATCCAGATCCTCAATGCCTTTTTCTCCATCCCACTGAAACGAGTTTCGCATCGGAGACATGGATCTGGTCCTCCGACGAAGAGATCCGGCTCGTAGCGTGATTTCTCTCCCTCGGTGAGTCTCATTCTCGTTTTCATCCGATTCGATCAGCGGATCGAGTAGCTGAGGTTGCTGGAGGTGCGTTGAGAGCTTCATCGGCCGGATCTGTCCGTTGAAAAAGAGTTCGTCCGCCGTGGCGGCGCCTGAGGAAGGTAAATCGAACTCGAACGCACTATCGCCGAAACATCCACCTCCACCACCGCCTACGCCGCCACCTCCGGCGGCGGAGTGCGATTTGAGAGAAGAAGTGGAGAGGACGAAGTGCATTGGACTGGAGGGAGCGCTGTAGTAGAAACCGGTCATCAGCGGCGGAATAATCTCGCGGCCGGGGGAGGAAGGAGCAGAGACGAATGGAGTGGAGCTGCAGCTGTCGATATCATCGGAGAAGGAGGGTTTGGGGGTATTATCCTCCATTTGAATTGAGTAGTGAAGTGAATTGGTGGTTGTTGTGTTGGGAAATGGAGAAAAATGGAGAGAAGCGTTATTTTATGTTGTTGATGATGATTGTGGAGAAATGGAAATGAAGGAGGGGATTTTATACGATGGTGTATTAATACTTGGGTTTCTGTGGATGGATGGTTTCGAGATGGACGGTTGGGATTGGAAACTCTGAGTGATTAGAGGGTTCGTCGAACTGAGCTGAATTGAACTTTTTTAATTAAAATTGAATTAAATTGAAATGAAATAAATTGTATAATTTTTTATTAAACAAAATAAAAATTTAAACTATGTTATTTTCAACTGAAATTTACTGAACTGAATAAAATTACACTTCAATAAGTTATAAATTATAATTATGCTAAAATCAATTTATCTGAAAAGGTATTGAACTATTTTTAAATTAAATTGGAAAAAACCTTACTGACATAAATGTAGTGGTGGTGCAAGTATGGGGGTATTAGTAATTAATTTGGTTGGTAATGCTTTCAATTTTTATAATTATTGAAACTAGTGATGAAGCACAGTTTAATTTGAGTTGTTGTGTTGTTTTGTAAATTAAATTTTAAGGGGCTGATTAGTATAGAATTTGACTGGGTATTTGGATGGATTTTAGTGAAATTGTGTTTGAAATTGAATTGAAATATGAATATTTTAAGTATATTTTAGGCCAGATCACTATTAATCAAGTCAAATGGAGCGATTTAAATATTATGACAATCAGCCATTTATCTCCATTTGCTTTTTCGGTTCATTACGCATCATAAGTTAGATTAACCATTTCTATTGTAGAGTAAAAAGACATTAACCATATTCATCCACCTACAAATTTAAACTCTTTCTCTATAACTGTAATTCTTTTAAAATAAATTGTGAATGAAATTGAATTGAATTATAGTATACAATATGACTAAGTAAAACTGAACATTGAGTTAAATGATTTTTAAATTGAAGAGAACATAGATTTATGTGTATGATCTTTGTATGTGCATAATTATGGAGAAGGAAAAGAAAAGTTTATTGGTATATTATATAAAATTTCTCCAGAAATTGATTAAATTATCATTTCTACTATTACGAAAAATGGATTAGTTTTTGCAAATCAGTGTAATTTGGAAGACAGATTGATGATATCAGTTGATATGGGAAAGATGGGAAATGCAAGTATAGGTGAAAATGAGTTTTTCGGAATTTGTTTGTCTGTATAGGGAGTGAAATCGATAAAGACATGATTAAAGTATGATTAAGAAAAGCGAAGGATTGGCATGAAAAGGTGAGTGACCTAGCTAGCTAGGTCTCATAGAATCGGATCTTCTCTTTTACTTTAGTTATCACTATTCTATAAGATTAGCTAGGTAGCGTATCGGATTGCGATACATATTTTTCATGGGAATGTGGAAAAAGTTGAATGGACCACTTCTAATCCAATGGAGCCCTGCACGTTCTCTCCCTTGCTCAAATACTTTTACTCCTCTGCTACAGTGCTACCAACACCATTGCACACTATAACCTATTTCTGCTTTCCTCTTCACTAATCACACTGTTAATATGTTCTCCGGTAAGTCGGTTGTTATTCGACTGGATCCAGCCCTGTTTATGGAAATGCCGGCTACAGTTCTGGACTAGGAGTTGAGTTCATCTGATTGTACCAATTGAAAATAACAATTATTTTAATTTGATGGGACAATTAAAACAAAAAAATATTTTAATGTTAATGAGACGGATGAAATATAACATTAGATAATATTAGATTTTAGTTACACGTAAATTATTTAGTTTTAGATGAGCATTGGAATCGAGGTAGAGCAGAAGTAGCAGATTGCAGCTCCAGCTTCATTGGATTCTGACTATTAGTTTTAGGGCACAGAACTGCAGATGCTACTATGCAAATTGCAAGGGGTGGCTAATTTAAATAACACTCAATTTAGTACTTGGTTTTGTTTGGTTTCGCTTCTTGTTTACAAAAGTAATTAGATTAATTAACTTTTACTACTCAGATTACAAGTGGCCTACTACTACCACTAACACTTCACCTGCAATATTCTCCACAACACTATGTAATGGATCATTGCCACGCACTACTTTCTCACTTTCTCCTCTTATGTGTATACCTATTGATCACGTTAAAAATCTTAAGAATTCCTAACAATTCTATTTCATTTTATATTAATACCCACATATTTGTCCAATGCAATATAAATGCATAGTCTTAACGTTTAAATTGATATAAACTATAAGTGAAATATGCGTAAACTTAACAACACAAAGTAAGATGCATAGAATAACGTTAGATAGGGTTGAAAAGGTGAAGAAATGGATATAATGGGAAAAAATTGTTGCAGAATTGGTATAACGGCAACTAAGTGTGGTTAAATATCGACCAAAGTAAACTATCTGATACAGTGTCCGCATTTATCGCTCTTTCATTTCAAAAAATTTAGTGAGTTAATGTGATTCGATTTAGTTGTATCACAAAAAATGAAATAATATACTCTAGATCGCATGAAATGCTTATCTTCTTTACGTGTAGGTCTCAAGTGACCAATACGTCGAAAGATTTGAAATCACTAGTATAACAAAAGTTTCCTAACAAAATACGTCATGTATCGTATATTATATATAAAAGTGGACATCCAGACAGGGTGAAACTAAATGGGAGCTACATAATGCTCCAACCACATCCATTTTCTCCATTTTCTTATGTATTGATACTTTGGTCAAATAATTTAACTTAAATTTCAATTTTTATAATACAATTTATAGTTAAATTTTAATTTTATGGAGTATTTTAACTCTTGATTTGTAGAAATTGAATTTTATGGTGATATTAAATTGTAATTTTTTTTTGTTTGAGTAGTGTATATTTTCAAATGAACTTTCATTTACGATTAATTACACGTTGTTTTAATTCCTGGCTCGTTCCGGTATCGAGATAATGAAAAACTCGGGGAGTTTTAGAAGAAGTGAAGCAAGATACTACTATTTGTATGAAATGCTAGTAAGAGGTTACTAACTAACAAACTATTGGTGGGAATGTGAATGTGGTCACGTTATATTATATGTGTAGGTAGACTTGTAGTTGTAGTCACCAAATGCCACGTGAGGTGTTTGCTTACTTGCATTATTTTATTAATCTTATATTTTTATTGGAAATGACTTTCTAAATGAAATGAAATCTATCGCACGTAAAGCAAGTTGCAACTTTATTAGAGGTTACACGATTAGTCAATATTATTATACTACGACATGTAGGCACGTCACACATGTGCTAGCTGCACCTGAATTTCCAACAAACCAATAATATTATTGGCTCTACTTTGATTATAACAATACGGAATCTCTATATTTAATTTTCCTTATTTATATAATAAAATTATTCAATATCAATATTTACATGACTTTCTAGTAGGACTGCACAACGGACAAATATGAATCGATCTGCATATATCCAGTCAAACGGATGAAGAAAAGGTCTATACATTATCCAATCCATTCTGAACGGACTGGATACAGATCAATCCGCCGGATAATGGATAAATTCGGCGGATATCCGTCATCCGATAGAAGAAAAATTGGAGTAGACATTACTTCCACTGTTATTAACAATACTCTCTCAAAAGGTATATACGTTGACAAATGTATGAAAATTCAAACAAAAATAAAATCGAATCACATATGCGAATCTTAAGACAAACAAAATCAAATTGAATAGACAAACAAAATCAAATCAGAAGACAAACGAAATCAAATTGAATAGACAAAACATTGAAAGTGGAGGGTTGGTAAAAGGAGATCAGGAGAGGATCGGAGACAAGAGGAGGCGGCCAACGGGGAGGAGTTTATATGTCACTAGAGTAGAGCAGAATCACAATTAAAAGATAAGCTAGGGCCCTCAGAAAGTAATTAGAATTGAAAATTGAAGAGATAAATGAGGATTGAAGTGGACGACCGACGAGCTACGTGAAGTGAAAGTGTGGGCTGCTTGAAAGACTGACAATAAGGGCTGGAGGCAACAAAGAAATAAACATATTATATTATATTTTAATATATATTTTAAAATTTGAACGGATAACGGATATCCGTTTTATTCGTTTTTCACGGATAGAAAAAAAATACTATCCGTTATCCGATACGTTAGTCAATGGACCGGATCAATCCGATCCGTAAAAGCGGATATTCGGCGGATATCCGTATCCGCGGATGAAATTAGCAGCCCTACTTTCTAGTGTATTACCAACCATACTTTAAAGTGTTAACATAAATAACTTGATTTCAATTTAAATCTGTTGTAGATGTAAGTTGATCAAAATTAAGTAAGTCAACTGCTTGAATCACTAAATAATGAAATGATAAAGACACTTATTGTGAGACAATAAATAATTTGATACAAAATGAGACTTATATCTTTTGTATGTAAAATAAATTCGATTTTCCTAAGCCAATTAAGTTTGAGGCGGGACTAGAACAATAGTATATTTATATTCTCGTTTATAGTGAAGTCAGTATGAGTTCCATCGACCAAGCATATTTAATTGGGTTAAAGGTTCAAACTTTAGGCAAAACTATATAAAGGATTAATATGGAACCCGACCAATCTGGTCTCTGTAACATGACTACCTGAGCTTCCATTAAGATGGTTATCCAAAACTAGTGGCAATATATACGATCATAATATAACGTATATTTGTGTGACAGAGGCTGAATAGTTGACAAGGTTTTGGTACACTATGAACAACTTGTGCTGTAAAGAAATTCAATGGATTTCAAATGCGTTGATTCATGTATGTTACTTGTACTTGAGAATTGAGATTCCAAATGCACTGGACATGGAATACAAATAATCTCTACTTGTCTATAATAAATACAGAATCTCATGAGTGTGATTTACTACACAGTCAAAATAATCTAATCATCGCAAACGCCTATCATTCTGTTGATCATCGAATTTGTTGCAACCAAAACATGGAAAGGAGAAGCACCTGTTGTTCGATGAGGGGCTCATGCGGCTCCACTGCCCCAAAGAAAGAAAGCATAGTCACTGTGAAAAAAGAAACAGCGGTTACGCCCAAAGCAGAAGACGTCGTGAAGCCAGAGATTCGCACTACTGTCAACAATGCAACTGCAGAAGCTGTGGCTGTTAAAGCTGAGGTCAAGAAAGAGCCTGTTAAGGTTCCATCCAATGTTTAGCCAGTTGTTTATCTGAATGAATAAAATGTTCTGGTGTGGACTTGATGTACTGAACTCTCTTGAGAGTTTCATGCTTCAATAATATTAATAAAAAAACTTTAGATTCTATTCTACTATGACGATGATTTCTTTATAGATGCTTAAAATAGTTCAGTTCGCATCGAACAGCATCTGCAGAGCAACATGTCAGCTTGTTCCGAAGGCTAAGAACCTTTGCCTGCCAACTAGAAGAATGAAGATAAGCCTGCTATACGTGACAAATTTGACAGCAACTCAGGAAAGTTGGATTAATAGTTCTAACATTAGATTACAGCATCTACCAAATGAGTACATTAATAACAAGCCTATGAACCAAAAGTAGTAAACACATGTTGATTTATAGCCTTCAAACTGGCCCATCAATGACTTTCTCATACATCTTTCATACAAACCACAAGTTAGAAATGAACAGTCTCATATAAGTTGCCCAAAAGTTGG
>JAYMSP010000189.1:0-69633 GCA_036897095.1 Plantago elongata | reverse complement strand
TATATATATATATATATATATATATATATATAAATAAAAGTATGTATAGCTAAATATAATAATAAATTTTAATTCAATAATACTTCTAAATACTAATATTAATGATTCATAATCTAATTATACTTCTAATATACCCGACCCCATCACTTAATCTCCGGATCAGATGCTTTTGTTCAAGTTCTTGGCCACTGTTTGGATTATATGTTTCAATTGTAACAAAGTGTTCTCAACCACAGTTTATTTTCACTTCTACGATTTCGAGATACTTTCTAGTGAGTCATTTTCTTAAAATTGCTGAAGAACATAAATGCTCTGCCTTGGTCTATGTTTAATTCTTATACATAGATTCACGAAGATGGAGTAGATTTTATCGGTGTTCTATAGTAATGACAAACAAAAATCAAAGTGGTTCAGATTTCAGAAGCACGTTCATGACTTAGAAGAGGATTATGACAATGTGGATTAGCATTGCACTACTACTACTACAATATAGACAACTAATCAAAGTGGTACATGAGTCAAAACAAATTAATCCAAGTACCCCACCTATATAGTATAAAATAATAGCCATCTTCAATTCCACAATATAGTACTGACATGTTGGTCAAAGTTTTGACGACATATCTACGAATGTAATTGTAATTAACAAAAAACAGTTAATAAAAGTCATCATACGTGTGCATAAGAAATTTCATACCATCATACATTCTCCTTAGTTGAGATTTACTATAGTATGTCAAGTCTACATAATCATCATGATTCTGTGAAGATTAAACATAAACAAAATTAAATATAGAAGTCGCTTTATGCATGACAAGTACTTGAAAAGATAGTGTATTGAAGGAATTTGTACAATGTAAATACAACCATTTTAATAGTTGCATACCGTTATAAATATAATTAAATTATAACTTTTAATATTAGTATATATAAATACTATTGAATTAATCTTTTCATTATATCTAACTATGTGTGTATGTATATGTGTGTGTATCTTTCATGCATTCATGGTATCAGAGCCATGTAAATCTCCAACGGACATTGATCATGTTTCTCCTCTTTTTTCCATCAATAATTTTGTGAAGAAAAAACAATTTTCGTATAGCTCGACAGAACAATGCAGTCCGAGAAAAATGGAGTGTTCCAAGGATTCAGCCGTTGGATCATCACGATATTTTGACAGAAGCAAGATAACTCGTGGAACTACAATCTGGACAATGAAGATCGAAATCAAATCAGGTTTAATGGGTCAAATTGCACTATCAGTTAAGCAAATGTTTGCTGAAAATTATGATCCGATCTGATATGATATCTTCGACAGGTAATCTCTCATTTTTTCCACACTGTAATCAATGTGATTGTCCTTGCCTATATCTCTTTTATATCTTTTCTCCCCTTAATATTCCGCTGTAGAACTCCCATATACAGAACCTCACGTTCGATATATTCACGTATATACGGAACCTCGTTCGTATACCTCTTTCGAGTTCTACTCTGAACGAACAATCCACTGTTGTCGATCCCCTCCCGTGTTCGAACAATTTTCTTCAATCTTTCTTACTTCTCATCCGATCGAACAACCCGCTGTTGTCGATCCCCTTCTGTGTTCGAACAGTTTTCTTCAATATGTCAAACTTTCCTCTATCCTCCTGCAATTGTCTACAATCGTCGTTCTCATGTCCAGTGATCGCCCCAGCCTGTTCGATCTTCATCGATCGTCTTTGCAATTGCTCGTGATTGTCGATCGCCCTCTTGTCCGACAGACAATGCTCCGGCCAGGTCTT
The DNA here is from genome assembly GCA_036897095.1 of Plantago elongata. NCBI lineage: Eukaryota > Viridiplantae > Streptophyta > Magnoliopsida > Lamiales > Plantaginaceae > Plantago > Plantago elongata. Next base: position 67,849 of record JAYMSP010000189.1, on the reverse strand, counting down.
CTTTTGATTACGCAGTGAATTTCTCTTCTTCTCCTGCACTCTACTTTCTCCACGCGTCATCGATTTCCTCGAACAACTGTATCTGCTTCTTTCAGAGATCAGATTAAGCACCCGAAGTCGCACGTCCTGATCAAAAGGGTTCTCCTCACCCCTCAGGTTAACCCGACGCGCCACCAGGCCATCCCACACAGCTTCCTAGTTCGAAGCTCCTTTTGTGGTTAGAGTTCGCGAGTTTTTTGTTCCATCTCTAGTTGTTCGAACTAGCTATTTGAAGCTCTTGCTCCGCTGTATCTTAGACTATTGTGGTCACATGTGGACCCCTCTCTGCCTACTCAGGACTATCTCTATGTGATTAGTTATTGATCCTTCTTTTTCCACCTATGTCTAGTTTTATATTCTCTCCTATTTTAGATGTCTCTCAATGTCTGTTCTGGGCGAACTTCTTCCACCCGACTCTTGCAGACTCGAGCACCTCATTGAAGTAGGGTACAATATTTGAGGGCTTGTTGCCCATAACCAATTGCCAATGGTATCGTCCATCGTTCGATCATACATTTTGTCTCGCCTACTCTAGTACAGCATCAACGTAGAACGTCATTGATGAAATTTGTTGATTCTTAGCTATGAGTCGATTTTTTCACCAAAGGACTTTCACAAGTATTGTTTGACGATTTTCAGGACATTTTTAATGTTCATCAAACTTTCGTTTCGATTGAAAGGAAATGTTAAATGTATAATTAGATTATGACTCTTTAATATTAGTATAAAAGTATTATTGAATTATAATTTTTTATTATATTTAATTATATATAAAAGATGTGGGAAAAATAACTCCTCCTGTATACAAAATGTAAAAGAAATAATTTATAAAGTAAGTGGATTGCGGTAAAATGGTTAATTTTTTAATTGAGCCCATATAAAACCCCACTAATTATAGTTGGAGTTCCCATAGTGAGTACGAAAGCAATGACAACATTCATTTGCTTCAATTCCTAGAATTGGCCGCACAATTCGTCATACTACATATATTATTCAAAAATCATGTCCAATAACAAAAGATGAACAACGATTGTGTACAACTAAACTGGTTTTCACCCGTATTAGGTCCAGATTCACCGACATAAAGGTGCTAGTAGGTGATTAACGACAAAGATTTTCTTCTTTTAATTTAATCAAAGCTTAATTAATATATGCACTGACCTATCTCCATTTTAGGTGGTGTTATCTTCAACTGGAAAGGTAAAGTTTAATTCAGTTCAACTCGACTTAATTATAATTTATATCTTTCTTCAGTTCAGTAATTTCAGTTCAAGAGAAACACAATCTTAATTTATTAATGATGGAGTATCATGGTGGGCTAATATTGATGGGATAGATGTGATCCCCCAAAAGCTCCAAAGTTTTTTCAGACAATGCATAACTGGCATAACGATGACGACTTCTTGAAAAATATCCTCTCAACGCACCCTTTGATGGACGTATATAAGAGCCAGAGACTGATCAGGCCAAAGTGATGGATAAAGCTACAAAGATATACGAGCAGGTTCAAGCCGGTCTTGGTGTTCCAAGTTTCGTCAGAAATTGTGATTGAATAATGGAGAAGGCATTTATAAGTTGTTTCAAAGTTTTTAACAAGTTTTTGTCAATAAAATTTGAGATCTAAATCTGCATAGTGCAGTTAGGCTCAAATCTTCATATCATCAGATCAGTTATAAACTAACTTATTCGAGCGATTACATCTTGCATTTTCTTATGCTTTAGTTTTAAGATATTAATATGAAATATTTTCTAACATTTTAGTTTTACGTCATGCGATATTAACTTATTCGAGTGATTACAACTTCGACATGCTATGTATGAAACATTCATATTTAAGTTTTATCTACATACTTGATCGAGTATCAAAGGACCATTAACTAATATTATACTACTCCAAACTCAAAAAGTACACCAATTAAGTAGTGTTAAAATATGCTAACATTTTGTAAAATAATGACATAGATTGTTATCTAAATAAATTAATTTAAACGCAGTAGAATCAGAGTATATGCGACATGATTGAAAGAGCTAAGACGATTTAGGTACACAATCAATGCTTATATAATAATGTAATTTTTTCCTTTTTGAGTATAAACTTTTCTATCAGCTAGCTGTTAGAACTTTGAACCAATAGTATATCAAGGAGGCATGTAGAAAGAATAGGCTAGTTACTGATTTATGTTACAATTGTCAATGAACTTTAGGAGGCATAGTCATTTTACAGGTTCTAATGACAGATTATTCCTAGACATCATCAATCTCAGATTCATCTTAGTGCAGTTCTCCTTTGCAATCTTCAATCTTGTCATTAGACTCGCCCTGAGATTGATGTGGTGGCTCTCTTCTTGTTTCCCCTCATTATTATCATCATTAGAATCAACTTGTGATGGATGTGGCAGTAGAAGTTGCTTGATCTCTTCCACAAACTCATTCCTTATGTGAGTCATATTCCTCTATGATCTGGCAGTACAACAAAACAAATCCGGAAGAAACATATTAATGGTGAAGAAGAAGAAATGAATTTCACATATGATGTTTCCTTTACGAACATATTTCAGTCATATTCTTAATAAAATGAGCATGGGTTTGATTCTACAGCAGAAGTTGCGGAATCCATGTCATGTTAATCAGTGTGATGGGGAAATCTCCTTAAACTCGACTAGATGCAGAAAGTCGTTGAAAAGCTACATAAGGCATCTTGAGTTGTCCTTACCTATTACTAGTGAAGTTGCACACAAAAAAGGGTGCTTGCATATGATTCGAATCTAATCAAGACAGTTCTGTTAATTCCTATAAAAATCAAAAAGTTGCCTTTAACTCTCCCACCCTTCTCCACTTTCCTTCAAGAGCAATTTGCATGTTTATTGACAATAACAGATTGACTATCATTATCAAGTCCCACAGAAAGTATAAAATACCCTGGCCTTATAGATCCTATTCATTCTCTGAAGATACAACACAACCCCCAAAAAAATCAAGTAACACAGATCAAAGTATAAAAAGGTATATAAATTATGATAAACTAAATGAGAATGTGTATCCAAGGAGGCAGCAGCACAGTCTATGAAGGTTCGTTTTCGAACAATGAAAACTGGCATTTCATACATGATCGGGAGCTAATTCAGATACACTAGATTCTTAGATAGCTATACAGCACAGCAAAACACAAAAGAACATTGTTTGGCATTCACAACATAAACATTTCGGAGGAGCACACGATAAACTACACAATTTAAAAACCAAACAGCAGATTAAAGTATGCCATTGCTTAAAAATATTCCAAATTCTGTAACATTACTAGTTTATCATAAACAAACACTTAGCTTTAAAATATAATACAATAATCACAATCAAACAATATGGAAAAGATTATGCAACAACAAAAAAACTCGTATAAATTACAATGAGGACAAAAGAAAAAACATACCATGAAACCCTCAACTTCAGAAGCAAGGCCTCGTGTAATAAGATTAAGGATCTCAACCTTAGCAAAATCGAACTTCTTACACTCTGCCACCATCTTATAAATGATATCTCTCGTTTGATTGTGGGCAATGGTTTGCTCCAAGTAATCAAAAAGCTTTAAACAGAAATCAAAACAAAATCAATTAGCCATGGAAGACATCAACTATTAGCAGAAATTAAGAACTGTATTACCTTGAATTCGGACGGGGAAACTGAATGCATGATTTGAGTAGGGGTCCTTTCCAGCTCTCTAAACCCAAATGATCGAGCACTTTGAAATTGGTTAGTGCACTAGGATGAGTCTCGATTTTGGTGAAACATTGTGGTATGTAACACTATAGGAAACAGCAGGTTTTTCCATCTCAACGAACATTACGGAGTGTTTGGTTCCAAATTGAAATTGAGTTTTCTCAATTTCAGTTGCATTTTTGTCTATCAAAAACTCAATTCCAATTTGGTACCAAACACTCCAATGTTAAACGTCTTCACATCAGGTGCACACCTCTCGAAGGAAGTGAATGGAATAGATCCATTGCGGTATCAATTATCTTCAACTGGTCCATGAAGGAAGTGAATGGAATAGATCCATTGCGGTATCAATTATCTTCAACTGGTCCATGAAGGAAGTGAATGGAATAGATCCATTGCGGTATCAATTATCTTCAACTGGTCCATGAAGTAGGGTGTTGTATGTAATTACATTTGTATGAACAACATTGTCTTCCATACTACATAGCACTGAAAATGCCACATAAGTCTCTTGATTCTTGTAGAAAATATCTATCAAACTATTGAAAGTCACCAAATTGGTAGTCACATGGTGTGCTTTCATATCGTTGAAAACCACCTTTCCATACATAACAAATTAAACCATGATAAAACTGATATTTCTATGCTAATCCTATAAAGGAAACTTCAATGAAAAGTCTCCAAGCTTCATCTATAACTATAGTGGCCCTCAAACCAGAATCAATAAAAAACTTGAATATTATAAAAAAAAACTTGAATATTTCTATTGCCCCGTTCATTTCTCATTGAATACAATATCCATTGATGAGTGCACTAGAAAAGTAAAAAAGCCATAAGTGTTCTCGGCTACTTTAACCTTTCAGTTCTTGCAATAGGCTCGGCCTATTTAACCTTTCAGTTCTTTATTTATGCTTTCAGTTCTTGCAATAGGCATCTATCAATGTGTTAAATGTAACAACTATCAGGATATCATAGATGTCCATCTAATCTATCAATTGGCCTCTTTCCATCTATCCGAATAACTAAAGCCCCATCAATGAAGTACATGCGAAGCGAAGATGATGCCCTTGCCAACAATTTGAGAAAATAGAGAAAGAGCATCTCTATCAGATTATCTTTGCACAATAAATCAACGACCACACGCATTTTGTTCTCTTTGCACAATAAATCAACAATGTCGACCAATTGACGCATTTTGTCGAACAATTGACGCATTTTGTCGAACAATTAGAGTGCATAATTGTATTAACCATTTGGTTGCTGGTACAATTTTCCAGCAACTTAACGGCTTTATGATTATGTCCTGATTTGCACAACCCATTGAGCACGATGCTAATCGTGATAAACAGCAAGCATGTGATGTTGAATAAAATTAGAGCCTCTGATACCTTGTTTCCGAACAATAGGCCTCTAATTAGAGTGAGACACCGTTTTCGCGTTGCGTCGAACATATAGAGTGCAGAATTGTAGTGTTTCATCTGGAAAACGAAACCCATTAATTTTTTGAATTGGAATACAGAAAGAATAGGTTGCTACATATATATCATCATATCACTAAACAAAGCAAATCAAGAGCATCACTGACCTTATCAACATGGCTGAAATCCAAAAATCTGGGAGTCGAAAGATAAGCCAATATCTTGTCGAGTTCTTCGTGATCAGCCAGAGTACTAGTACGGATAACAGAACAAGGATAAGAAGAGGTAAGGGCAGCTGAAGCTCCGTTCTTTGGTGCCTCAACCATGGCAGCTACAATTTCCGTGCATTTGGGATCAAGAAGAGGAAGAAGGAGAATAAACAAAGTCGGCGAGTGTATCTAGCTTATCACTTAGGTCTAGGTCTTATAGAAGCAGTGCAATTGTACTATTACCACCATGTAAATATCGATATTACTGACACTCCCTGCCGTCTAAAATGTTCACATATGTGCCCCCATAATAATTCCTCGTAGTTTAAATGATGTATTATTATTGATCGTGCATTATATATTATGTTTAAAATATTATGAAAAATTGAAGTTTGATAAAACTGTACATTCAATAATTGAAAAGTTTTTGCTATTTTTTTTTACAATTGATAGGCTCAAATCTTCACATGTAGTTTGTATACGGTAGTGTGTGGATTTAGGTGATTTAATAATGATCATGATGAGAAAAAAAAGCTATCTTTTCTTCGTATAATTATATCAAAATTTAGTGGTACTTTTTAGTGATAAAATATTTAATTTAATTATTTTTTAAAAGGTCAAATTGATTTTAGACACACCTATGGCCTTAACTCTGTTATAGCTCATGCATTTTTTGACCACCGCTGACCCAGTACACCTCACTCGGTATTAGGACAACTTCGAGGGGATATTAGGTTTTTAGCTACAAAACCTAGTACTGGCCAATTTCAATGTTGCAGTGGTGCAATTAATGCAGATACTATTTATCTGCGACGTGATGGATGATTTTGATTATTTATTACACGTGAAATAATGCAAAATGGACAGTATCAAAATCACAACCCCATTTAATATTAAACGCACAAAATTGAGTTATTATTAATAACTCTAAGGGCTGATTGGCATGACACTCAAATGGACATTTGTATAGAATTTTGGTGAAATTGTGTTTAGAATGAAATTGAAATGGGGTATTTTAAATGTATTTTAGACCAAATCACTGTTCATCGAGTCAAATGGAGGTATTTAAATGCTTGGTCAATCATCCTTTGACTAGATAAATGATTTCCATTCTCTCATGGTTCAAGAATCCAATCACCTGCAGAGATATTCCGAAGTGTGTATGTTGTGACTGTGATCTATAAATTGTGTATGGTTCAAGAAGTACGTTTATATAAGCTAGAAGTTGGGATAGGTAGTATTTGAAAGAGGCACGTATAACAAAATGGCTAGAGAACGAATAGTGAGTACAATGAACTTAGGGAGCTACAGTCATTTTACAGGTTCTAATGGTATAAATTAGAGAATGTCAACAGATTCTTCCTAGACGCCACCCATCTCAGCTTCATCTGATGGCAGTTCTTTGCCCTCTTCAATATCGTCATTAGATTCAGCTTGAGATGGATGTGGTGGCTCTTCTTGTGTCCCCTCCTCGGTATCGTCTTTAGACTCAACTTGTGAAGGATGTGGCGGTAAAATTTGCTCGATTGCTTCAACAAACTCATCAAATTTGTCTTCCATACGCGAGTCACATTCCTCTATGATCTGGCAGTACAACAAAACAAATAGACAAATTTGGAAGATTCATATGAATAGTGGAGTAATGAATTACACATGCTCCTATCACTCTATGTACACATTTCAGCCATATTACCATTAAAATGAGCATGGATTTGACTCTATAGAAGATGTGGAATCCCTGTTATGCTTGCATATTTAGATACTATAATCTAATAAAGACGGTTTTGTTAATCAAAAAAATGTTTAAGATCCTTCAAAAGGAGTGTTTGTTTCTACATTCAAATTGAGTTTATTCAACTCAAATTAAGTTTTATCCAATTATCTCATTTGGCTCTCATTTTACTCCATTTCAATTTATTTACTATTCATCTGTTCAAAGCTTATATATAAACAGAGAAGAAGTATAAATAGGGAAAATAAATTACGATAGACTAAACGAAAATGTGAATCAAAGGAGGCAGCAGCACGATCTATGATACAAAGGTTCCTTTTCCAACAGTGAAAACTAGCATTTCATACATACTCATATTACGCTAAATTCTTAGATAGCTCCATACAACACACAAGAGTATTGTTTGGCCTGTACAGCATAAAGATCTCATAGGAGCAAAATATACAATGCAAAGCTTACCAACAACACCGCAGATTAAAGTTTCTCTGCCACTGCCTCAAGATTAGATAAAATGCTGGAACTTTACTAGTTTACCATAAACACACATAAAGCTTACGATTGAATTCCAATAATCACAATCAAACAATACAATGCAATGTAAGAACTTGAATAGAATACAATTAGACAAAATAAAAAAAACATACCGTGAAAACCTCGACAGCAGATGCAGGCCTCGTGTTAATAATATTAAGAATCTCAGCCTTAGCAAGATCATATTTTTTACACTCTTGCACCATCTTATTAACGATATCTCTCGTTTGATTACAGGCAACACTTTGCTCCAAGTAATCAAAAAGCTTTATAAAGAATTGAAAACAAACTCAATTAGCCATGGAAAAGAAAAACATCAACTATTAGCTGCTAATTAAAAAGTATAGTAGTATTACCTTGAATTCAGATGGGGAAACTGAACGCATGATCCGCGTAGGGTCTTTTCCAGCTCCTCTAGACCTCAAATGGTCGAGCACTTCGAAATTGGTTAGCGCACCAGCATGAGCCTTGATTCTGGTGAAACAGAGGGAAATGATTACATTGAAGCTTCACCTCAGAAACGAAGAGTCAAGGTAGAAAAGAGAAGTAAATTTGTTGCGTACATCTTCATTGATAATAGTGGTTGTTTGTTCAGATTTTTCTCTTTTTCCGGCTATGGATGGAGACGGCCGGTGGAATAGTGACTGGTGGGAGGCGTAGCGGAGGAGGATATGGCCGGAGTCCAGGAGTGAAGGGGATGGTTCCAACTTCCAACTTCATAGATGTCATCAACAATACAATCAGTAGAACAAAGCACATCAAATCAGTAATCGAAGAAGAAGAAGTGATCGAACAAAAACAAACGGAAGAAATAAGAAAAGAATCGAAATTACCAGTACAAGTGCACAAGGCGCGAGCAGAACCAGAAGCCAGAAGCGATCAGAAGAACTTGAACTGTGTGTGAGATTTAGGGCTTTATTCCCTTTTGGAGTCTTTTTGCAAACAAACCCTTCAGTTTTAGATTAATTGTTTTGCTCGAAACCGGTTTTGCACCACCGGCTCGGGCAATTTTTCACAGAGCAGCTCTTCCCCGGAATTTATACCACTCAACCAGCCGGTCTCCACCGGGCTCAGCTGGTCGGCCTGGATCCAGCTTTTAAAACACAGGCCGATGAGATTGAGGGAGCTCTGAGTTGGAGTTTAGAGTTTTTTGTTAGATTAAATTGTGATTTGTAGGAAAAAAAACTTTGTCAGACATTTAAATGCTCTATTTGACTCGATGAACAGTGATTTGGCCTAAAATACACTTCAAATACCTCCATTTCAATTCCATTCCAAACACAGTTTTACCAAAATACTCATTCAAATGTCATGCCAATCAGCCCCTTAAACTTCATTTTAGTTACTATTATTAACTCTAAATCGTATTTTTAAGTTGAATTTGTAGTTGAAGTCCGTGCAAACACTCCTCAAATTACAAACATATTGGACATGTTTCTCATATGAAGATCTCGTGTACAATGCATAACTCATAGTCTCATATAATGCCCTGTAGAGTGCCCATAAAAAACCATTTATATAAAATATGACATCCAGTGATCTAACTTACTACTTGTACTACATGCTTCTCTAACATACTACATAATCTATTACACTTGAAATTTAACTGCCTGGAGCTCAACAGGAAGCTGCATTGATTCAGTCCCTTCTCTTATAGCCAAAAGGTCACTTGAATCCCCATCCAAATAAGCCTTCATGAATGCAACTGCAATCCCGCCTACAAACTTCCTCATCGGCTCCCTACTCTCCCCGTTCTTGCACAAACAATACGTCGTCTTACCACGAACACCTTTAGTATCATCATCCAGCATGTCAAGATGTCCATAATCCTTCGCCACAAAGTAGTACGCTGGCTTGCAACATTCATTATAGAAGTCCTCGTGATTCACCCCTTTTGGCGCACAAGGTGGGAAAAGAGCATTCTTCTTCACTTCCCCCAATCCCGACCCAATCACAAGGACCGGCATGCCATCAAGATTGAAGGAATTTGGTGTGTAGGTGAGAACTGGTGGTGGAGTTTGCTTCCCTTTATCCATACCATCAACCGGATCAATGCCTATAAGAACCAAAAACTTGGGAGAAGCAACACCTGACTTGCCTAGTGCAAGAGCAAATGCAACTTTCCCTCCGCGACTATGTCCTGCTAGTACTAGCTTCTTCAAGTTCGGCTTGACATCTGGTGGGAGCAAACTAGCCAGCCCTTCGGATAACCAGTTGGTTAACTCCGCCGTGGCCTTGATCTCTTCGTTTGTGTCTGGTCCTGCCACTGAATATAACTGTTGCAGAATGAAACATGCATAGTAAATTAAGCATTCACAAGCCATGTAGAAACAACTAAAACAACCTCCCAATTGATACAAAGCTTGCAATTCACAACACATATTAACCATCTATTGTGCTTGTATAAAACAGATAAATCTGATCATCCCTCCATAACACAAATGAATCTCCATTACCCAACCAATTCTATAAATGTCGTTCCAGACCGTATTATACAAGCAATTAATTAGTCAAAATAGGATTCAAACGAGTAGGTTCCGCTTGTTTGGCTCCGAACTTAACTTGAGTTTCTCAATTCTCAACTCGAATTCGAATAGAATAAAAACACAGGAGTACCAAAATTGCCAAATTGCGGTTATAAGTGCATACAGAACACTACAAACTGAAACTGAAACTGAAGAAGTTAACAAACCTGAGGAGCAACAACGATATAACCATGAGAGGCAATGTGCTGGATAAGCTGAGAGTAGAAGGAGTTGTTGAGAAGATAGCCATGGAGAAGCAGAACAACAGGGTAAAATCCCTCTGTTTCGGAATCAGGAGTGCAAATTAGGAGTGGTCTTGGAGGAGAAAGAGGATCAGTAGGAGTAGTAGTGGTTCTACAGCACTTTTGTGATGATTCAACTTTGATGAGCTTAGTTTTGTGGTTTCCAAATTGGAAGACAGTTGAAGAGTTCATCACCATGGCTGTTTGCTCGAGATTCATTGTTTGTTGTTGTTATTGTTATTATCTGAATCTCGTTTGGATTTCTTCTTGTGCAATTCACCATTTGTGGACCTTGAAGACCCACCTGCTATCCTTTTCCAATCACTAAATCAAATTTCTGTTGCTAGATATTTTTGGTCACCACTAATGTAATGACAACAGACTTGTTCCCACTGGCCGATAGGCTTTGCAGAAATGAGTATAAACATGATAGTCTACATGTTGAAAACGAGCCGAGCTTTTTTCTGAGTTATTCAAGTTCGGTTCGGAAAAAACTCGACTCGTTCGAGCTCGAATTCAAGCTTTATTTATAATTCAACAAAGTTTTGAGTTCGAGCTCGAATAGTGAAATATTCGGCTCGAAAGTTCAACGAGCTATTCGAATTGTATTTGTTACTATTAATTTTATAATTATATAATAAATATACATAGTAAATGTATATCGTAAATATATATCCTAATATATATTTTATTTAAGTTGAATTTCGAACTTTTTAGTTGAGTTTTTTTCGTGCTTTGTCATTTAGTCAAGCTTTCAAATTTTTTTAGATTGTATAACATGAAAAAATTGAGTTTTCACGAGCCGAGCTCGAATAACATAATTTCTCTCGAGCTCAAGCTTTGATCTAAAGTTCCTTAACGAGCCGAACTTTCGGCTCGACTCGTTTACAAGCCTAGTCTCAAACATTCATAGCTGACCTCGACTATCTCATTCCTCGATTCGAACTAAAAATGATAAGTCCCTTCCCTCATTAATAAATAAGTTAATTCTTCTTTCATTTCGATTTAAGTTACAATAAGTAGTCTTGAATTTGATGTGTTTGGTTTAAACTTTAGGGGAATTAAGCCTGAGTCTAAACAAGATTAATCGAGTATCAACGAGTCGAATGCTACTCGATCAACTCGACAATAGACAGGTATAGAGTTAGGTTGAGTAAAATTCAACTCAAATATCTTATCCAACAAGTTAAATTAAATTCTTCACGAATTGGTCAGGTCAAACTCTTTATAGGTTCGTCTCATGTAACAATTTCAATGAACACATTCAATTTTCATTTATATTTTTATATCGTGCCACAAACCTAAATACTCTAGTCTAATCACTTTCAATGATTTTACATCTTTAGTTAGAATAACCACACAATTCAAAATTGTGCTCCACTTTTCAATTTCCACTCCAAAAAAAAAATAAAAATAATAATAAAATAATACATATATATATATATATATACACACACACACACACACACACACACACACACACACACACACATATATATATATATATATATATACCTCCAAAAAACTAGGGAAAGGGGAGAGGCTCGTGTAGAAAGTTGAAAACACACCATTGACTTAACTAAGCCATACTTAGTATGATAAATCCATACAAGAGCATTCTGAATTTCTGATGTGTGGATCAATCACATAGAACTCTTGTATATCCAGCTGAACAAACTCAATGATGGCTTCGAGCAAAGTTTTGGCCCTGTTATTTGTGCTTGTGATTGTTTCTCATGTTGCTTCGAGTTCATTCCCACCCTCGAATGATATGAGAGCATTTGAAGAAATAACTGAGAGGTTGAAAGAATGTGTGGTTGACGCCATGGGGAGGGGTATCATCCAGGAGGACTCCGCCATTGCGTGTATAGATTCCATGGCTGGGTTTGCGTCGGCCTAATCATGGAGAGTTTTTCGGTTTTTTTTTTTTTTGGTTCCTCTCCCTTCCATCGTCTTCCACATATGTACAGTGAGTCTCGCGGTGCTTGATTGTTGGGTTGGTGTTGGACACACACCTAGTGATTTTATGTACCACTTACATTCCATAAACATCGTGTGTAAACCCCACATGCTGGGTTCATAATGTTTATGAGTGGTGGTTACACTGAGGTGTATCTAGCAACGAACGAGTTGAGATAGATCATTTTATGAGTTTTAATTAAGTATGATTAGATTATCTTTTATACTTTGATGTTGATTTTCGTATAATTGATATTATTTAAAGAATAATATATTAATATCTCACTGTAATATATAACGTGTTTAACTCAATTTGTATAGATTGAATAGTGTCCTACCAATTTATCTTTAAATGTACAATACCATTATCTTACCAAATGAAAGAGATGTAACACACACAATGTTTATATTTGATTTGTAGACCTAATCTCTCTAGATATATATGCCTGGAAACGCTCTCAACCAAGAGTAGTATTAGTATGGTGATACCTCACATGTTTAGTTATTCATTTATTATTGTAAATTCTATATCGACACATATTCAACCTGTTGTGGTGATACAATTGCTCGCTAAATCTTAAATATATTTGGAATATCTAATACAAAACACAACACTTTGACAAAAAATATACAGATGTTTCGAACATGCAATTGCTCGACATATCCATATTACTCAAAATCCGTGTTATACCGTTGGAGCGACCATCTTCTCCACTCAAATCGAACTTTTTATAAAAAAAAAAGAAAATTCAATTTCAATTGGAAAAGAGCATTAAAATTATATCCCAATCAGTCTTTTATAACTCATACATATCCTAAATCATCGAACCCAATTCAATAATTTATTCAAGCTACAAGCGATTCGAATTTAAATAACCTCCATGTATTTCAATTCAATAAAACATTCGCAATTTAAAATTCACACCTTTTACGAGACTTACTCCTCATACGAATTTCCGACATCACACAATTCATTGGGATGAGTAAACGAAAGCCCAGATGAAGCCGAGCCCATAAAAGCTACTCACGTCCAGCCCAACGAGTACCATAGCCCATTAGATGAAGGACTCCAACCCTAAAATATAAATCAGAGCACCTCGATTTTAACCTAGAATCCTTTCTGCTACACGTCCAATCTCCTCTCACTCTCACAGGTTCTGCCGCCGCTAGCTCAGACAACATGGCCGTCGGGTATGTTATGTTCATCTTAATCCGATTCAAATTCATTCGAATTCGGTTTCGTTTGTCTTTAATTTTACTTATTGTGATGATTTATCTGATTGGTACAGAAAGAACAAGAGGATTTCAAAGGGTAAGAAGGGAGGTAAGAAGAAGGCAACCGACCCATACGCCAAGAAGGAGTGGTATGACATCAAGGCACCATCGCTGTTCAACACCAGGAATGTGGGCAAGACCCTCATTACTCGTACTCAGGGTACCAAGGTCAGTCATTGCTCTTCTAGTCCAATTCCATTATTTAGTATTCATTATAGATCTGATTCGTTTGATTTATATAATCATGGGTTAGTTAATGGTGATTTGGTTTAGGAATAAGCATTTGATTTGCCTTTCGATGCATGTATTTTAACATCTGTGTTGATTTTAGCTTCTTCGGAGTAGCATTTTTGGCAGCTCTGGCTTTTGTTTACTTGTTCGGTCATTCAATTTGTGTCACACTTTACATAAAAATTGAGTTTTTGAGCATAGTGTCAGTTAACTGAATTTCTATGAGTTATTCTTTAGCTTGAATGGTTTCGTTATGTTGTTTATTATGTCCCAATTCATATATGCTCATTATCAGTTATTTGTATCTCTTATATTATGGTGAATCAGTGGATATTTGCTTGTCATTTTGTACTTTGAATTAGTATTGGCTTGTTATATAGGTTCTGCTATAATTTATTTGGATACATACTGTTTAATTTTGCCTATAATCATTGTTACATCACTTGTATGTGACGTCGTGGCACCTATTGCTCTCTGTTGTAACTTATACCCACTTATGATTGTTATTTGTTAGATTGCATCTGAAGGACTGAAGCACCGTGTGTTTGAGGTCTCATTGGCTGATCTTCAAGGTGATGAGGATCACTCCTTCAGGAAGATTCGTCTTAGGGCAGAAGATGTCCAGGGAAAGAATGTTTTGACAAACTTCTGGGTAATGGGATTGCAGGATCTTAGTTTTTTTTAATCTCTTATTGTATGACCTTTGCCACTTCTGTAGAGTGTCTAATTTCTTTACTTTTTGCTAAAATCACAGGGTATGGATTTTACCACTGATAAATTGAGATCCCTTGTTAAGAAGTGGCAGTCACTGATTGAGGCTCACGTTGATGTGAAGACCACTGACAGCTACACTCTTAGGATGTTTTGCATTGCTTTCACCAAGAAGCGTGTCAACCAGCAAAAGAGGACATGCTATGCTCAATCTAGCCAGATCCGCCAAGTAAATATCAACCATCTTCATTTATATTCCAATATAATGCATATGATTATGTACTTGCATTGGATAAACTAGATAATAATAAACTCTTACTCTTCTTTTGTTATTACCCCTGCTGTACTTTGTATATTTATTAATTGTTTTATGTTGTTGTGTATAGATCCGCCGTAAGATGAGGGAGATCATGGTTAACCAGGCTCAGTCTTGTGACCTTAAGGACTTGGTTCAGAAGTTCATCCCTGAATCAATTGGAAAGGAAATTGAAAAGGCTACTTCCAGCATTTACCCACTGCAAAACGTCTTCATCAGGAAAGTCAAGATCCTGAAAGCTCCCAAGTTTGACCTTGGCAAGTTGATGGAGGCAAGTTTCTCTTTTCTCTTTCTCTATTAGAATCCACATATAATGAAACTTCTGATGAAATAACTAGTTAATTTTGTCGTGTTGGATATATTAGGATCACAATATTTCCCTGCCCCTCTCTATACACTACTAGTCATTTTGTTTGAAGTTTCAACCATTATGTAGCCATTTAGTACTACTCTAGTGGCATATGCATACTTGTCATGATCGGGTTTGTTAAACTTGTAACCTCCACTTAAAACCTAATGCATCTGTTACATCGACTCTCTTTTTCAAACTCTATAAATATTACTGTTATGTGACCTTGGCACTGATTATAACATGCAATTTCATTCAGGTCCATGGTGATTACTCTGGTGAAGAAGTTGGTACTAAGCTCGACAGGCCCGCAGAGGAACCAGTTGCTGAGCCCACTGAAGTTGTAGGGGCCTAGATTTTTACACAATTCTTAATAGTCATGTTAATGTTTATTTGAAAAAGAATATAATGTGAACTGCCCGTTTTTCTCCTAAGATTATGGTGAATTTTGTTTCTCTATTAAGATAACCTGTTGCTTGGTTTATTAGATAATGTTTTAAGTACTCCAAATTTTTGTTTAATTCAAGTTTATTATCTAACACTACTTGTTGATATAGGATCTTCTAAATAGCTATTCGAATATAGCCTCGTCTCTCTTCAGTATTATTCAACGTAGTATGTTAAGTATAAATCATGTTTTACCTTTGAATTATCTGTGACATTTCATTCAAATGGTATTTAGATCTAAATAATTTAACAGAATCTTTGATTCTATATGATTTGGAACTCATTGTAATTTGATTTAGATGAACAATTGCTTGAAAGAAATTCGTAGTACCTTGTTGATTTTCTTCTTTGCTACGATTGGTAAAGATAATAAATTTCATCTTCTTTGCTACGATTAATAAAGATGATAAATTTTATAAAATGTATACCACTTAGGAGCCATGTAACTCCCAATTAGACTTAATAAATTGGCTCTGAATTCTTTTAGCTTTTCATTTATCAGTATAATGATGTTGCTCACTGTGTAGAAGGTATGGTACTGTTGATATTATAGATAATGATTGTGCCTATATTATCTTGTGTAAAATAGAAAATATGGTTTAATCTGTAACCTCTTTATTATCTGATGCAAACATTCCCAGTGAAAATTGGTTTAATCTATAGACTATAAACTCTCTGGCACCGATTGGAGTAGCATCAAAATGCATTTGGATGCTACTTGGAAATTTTGTGTTTGATATGATATTTAAATACCGAAGATCAAAATTGCTCTACAGTAGCAACATTTTTGTCTACCTATATAACAAACCTATAATACCATATATACAATTAAAACTCTATACCAAACACAATTGTAACAATTCCACTACAATTTCGATCACTATTCAGGCATTTAAATTGGTGCATTTAAGTCGCATATCAATCAGTCCCTTTATCTCCAATTCTCCATCTCCAATCTCACGACCTTGTACCCTTCCTTAAGTATGCACACCTCCCCGTAAATTTTACTGTGATATTTTTCATGTATGTTTTAAATATTATTATTAATAATAACTTTAAAACAGAGAAAAGAAAAGGGAAAGTATAATAAAAACAAAACGAGGGGAATAAGTGAAAAGATATAAATTTGAGAAGCGAATTGAAAAGAACAAAAAGAGGCACCAAATAAAGAGAAAAAGAAAAAGACACAAAAAAGAAGATATAGCCTTCTAAATATATACTTCCTGACATACGGATTAGCTCCACATAGATTTTAAGAGTTAGATATATATTGAATAATTTATAAATTATAAGATTACGCGTATAAATTAACAAGAACGAGGAGTAAAGTGAAAAAGGGAATAAATAAAATATTTTATATAGACAACGTAAAGTAAGAACGGAGGAAGTACTAGGATATGGTGGACATATCCCAGTTCCTACCTGTACTTGAATCCGGATGAATTTGCACCCACATTTAATCTTCATTTCAAAGATAAAATGGGAGGAATCTTCATGGATGTCATCTCCATATTGCTTGATTACATCAAACTGAAATCAGAATGGAGTATAAATATCTGGTTGAATGCTTTGGAAAAGATTATGCATTTCACATGGAGTATCAAATTAACTTGTAAATTCTAAACATCTGGCTTCCTAAAAAATGTAAACAAACTTGTTTTTATTACAAGAAAAAATAACAACACCAACTATATAACAAACACAAACAAAACACACATAAATCTAATTTAACATATCTAAAACAAAATTGGAACACCTAGAAGCAATCTTATTTCTGGACTGATGATCTCTCACTGGTTATTACTGAGAGAAGGAAAAGAAGGAATGGACTGAAGTATCAGCTTTCGGCTCTTCCTCATCCCTCCGCCTAAGCTGCGAGGAGGAGAAATCCGCTTCTTGTTCGGAGAGGATAATTTGATGCCACTTATTGGAGAGCTTCCGAGGAGCATTTCTGGTATTTCATCGTCTCCAGCATTTTCGTGATGCTTATTATCTAACATTGGTGGAAGCTGCAAGAAGGTTGGCTGTTTACCGTAAGAGTTGTTGATGTGATAACCAGAAGAATTAGCTACCAAAGTACTGGAAGATCTTGGTGGTTTTTTCTTGGATGAGATTGGATGCTGAAATGGTTCACTGAAAAAACGATAAGAGAAGTTAGCGATGTGTCTAAGCATGATAATATATGGAGAAGGCAGGTTCACTTTCTGTACCCTGCGGAAGGTGTCAGAGAGTTCATGTTTTGATCATTGTCATTCTGGATTGCAGTTTTGTGGAACAGTTTGCCAGATGCTTCCTTTTCAGTTATATCTTTTGCATACTCTTCAAATTCGACTTGCATGCCCATTACACCAAATCCTGGTGCAGAATTGCAATTAGACTTTTCAAATTGCTCAACAGCAAGTTAGACAACATACGGTAAGAATGAAATGTACACGTACCATCTTTCCTGCCAAATGCGTTCTTACACCCTTCGCATCTGCAGTTGACTGAACATCCAACACCACCCTTCAAAATATTAAAAGTACTTGTTAGCAGATGGAAAAATAATAACAGTCATACCGAACTGAAGGGGAAAAACAAACCTGATAGCATTCACAGTATTTCTTCAAGCAACCAGATTTCTTGCAGTTGCATCCTCTTTTATGTCGAGCAGAAGCAGGAGTTTTGCTAGAGTTATCCTATGAGAAGCAAATAAAGACACATTATTAATAACAATAATGATATTTGGTGACCAAGATAGCAAATCATGCAGTCAAAAAGTTCGGTTTCTAACCATCGTTTCAGAGAAAGAATCAGGGCCTTTAATAACTCTAGGAGCAAAAGCAAGAGGGTTCCTTGATTCAATCTGTTTTCGTGTAGCAAGGACAGTTTCAACATGGATGGGCTTGTTGAAGCAATCAATACATGCACATGGCTCAACACAGTAGACACCGGCAGCAAAGCATTCACAGTACCTGCATTCATACAACACATTCAGCTACCATACACATACCTTCACTGAGCTAAGTCGTCCAACTTATGCATACACATTACCGGTTGATGCTTTGCTTATGCTTACTCTATGCTAACTAATTATGGAAGAGAAACTAACATAGATTACTGTAAAGATCCCTAACAGTGCGTGCTTACATTACATGATATTGAGATGTACCCTGACAATTGAAATAATAAGTCCTCAAGAAAACCCGGACAATTGTTAAATATTTAACTGACAGCAATAACAAATAGTACGGAGCACATTAAACTTTGCGATTTTATGTTAGAGGAAGTGTAAAAGACTTACAGTTTCAAACATTTTGATTTCTTGCAGTTGCAACGTTTGCAGGCGCCAGCTTCCTCACCTTGTTCAGCCTTACGCCTGTATCAGTTATAGCCATGAGTGGAAAAGAAAAACAAGAGAAAACTTCATTGAGTGCAAGAATTAGAAATAAAGGGAAGATGTAGACACACCTCTTTTTTTTAGGACTACTCTGGTTAGTTTCTTCATTTGCCATATATGCAGATACCTGGGAAGTTTCTTCCACAGGGGAGATGCTGCTTTCAATGGCATCAGGTTCTGATGAGGCAACAACCAATTCTAGACCTGTAGTTGGGGGTTTAATATTCACTGACAAGCGGGGCTCCTCCGCCTGTTTCGAGGTATTAAGCGAGCTTGGTCCAGTCAATAATTTTGCAGAAATTGAAGCTCCATGGTTAGCAATTTTGTGCTCCATAGGGGTTGTAGCCAGAGCATTTAAATGCAATCCAATTCCAGGTAAGGGGCGGCGGGAAGCATTGTTTTCTGCAATACTTTTACGAACTGGATGTTGCCCGTTGGAGGTAACATTACCATCAGATCGCAGCATAACAGAAGAATTAGAATTTGGAATCTTCTCTACATGCTTTCTTCCAATTCCACCCATCTCAAAGACAAGGCATCGCCTTCTCACACCACGGTAGAAACTAGAAAGATGCTACAGGAATAGCCAAAAAGGACTTGCATTATGAAAAATCTCATGCTATGATCTAACAGGGAGTATATGGCTATGGAAAAAGCGAAAGGGCTCTAGTAAAATTTGTAAATTACGTTTCATCAGCAGAAAATTACAAAGAGAATCATCATCTTAGTACTGTTGAATATTTTTACAAGCTGAGCAATTTTGCTTCCTTTTAGAATATTTCAGTCTAAAATAAATCAATAGAGCTTTTCCTAATTCACGAAGCTGATTTCTTGCTGTCAAACATGGTATCAATTAAGTGACATTTCAATATTTACCTCGCAATCCATCTTCTGATCAGGATTGTCAGCAGACAGACCGGCAATTACATCATGGGACTCGGCATTTTCGATAATCTCGGTTCCTTCTCCATGCTGAGTCGAGAAGATCTCGACAGTACTAGCATTACTACCTTCTCCAATCTCATTACGAGGAGGCTGTCCACCAATAAAGCATGCATTGTCTAATTTGCTGCAAGATTGTGGATTGTTTGGAGATTCAAAAATTAAGAAGTCGGAAGCATCAGCAATTAAACTCTCCCAGTCACATGATAGTGCTTCTGTACTCTGGTCAATCTGATTCATGCCCCATGGATTTGCTTCATTGCCATATAAAACTCTCTGAGAGGCCTCTTCTACAGAAAGAACACGCCCGGAAGAACCGGAAGCATACTCTGCACGGTGTCCAGCCTTAAAACAGCTGCTTGGTCTAACAGTGGAGTTAAGACCGTTACAGTAATAAGTAAAACTTTCTTCGTATCCTACCACGAACTTAGAGCTCCCATAGGATGGATCACCAGCCGTTTCGATGTTTGATGGTCTTGGATCCGGATTCTCTTGCTGTTCTGTAGCATTCTGAGTAACTTCACAGATTTCCTTGCTTTTATCCGCATTGTTCCCACCATCAGAAGCAAACTCAGGTCTCGACGGATCTGAAAGTTGATGTCTGGCAAACACAGCCGTTAAAAGATAGAAAATGAATAAAGAATAAAACCAAAAGAAAGCTAAGTGGAAATAATGTACTGACAAGATAATAGATTACCTCCGGAGAAATCTAGATTCCCTGAGGGAAGAAACATGGGGCGATGCAAAAACCAACGGAGATGAAATAAGAGGATTCATCATTTGACTACTGTGTGAGGATTTCACTGGCTGGATAGGAGAAAGGTTGTTAAGAAAATTGAAGACGGGGGAGTCCTGTGTAAGGAGACAAAAAAAAATCGTACTCAGTGAACTATGTACAAGAATAGACAGGAATTACGATCAATCTGAAGCAGATTTTAAAGATATATATATATATGCATATCTAAGTAAGATTATGTTTAAAGAACAGATGGAGCACAGTAATGTGAATAATAATTAACCTTTTCAGGCAATTCAAAAGAGAAAACCCGCAGAAAAGGCAAGCAATGCTACAAGACTGAAGCACACCAAACCACAGCAGTTTTAAATTCTATTAACATGAGAAGGTAGGAAGATTAAGCCATTAAGGAACAAGATATATTCCCAGCTGTACCCTATCAACAGCTCATGTCACCAAAGGTCCAACTGATATGCCATTAACTACAAATTTACACTAGCAAGTAGCAAATTACACTATCTAGGCAACAAATCTAAACATAAGAAACTGGATATCATATAAAAAGCAACAGAAACCCCTGTCAAGATACCATTTCTCTACACTTAAGTTAAACTGAGAATCCAAGACAACATACGGAATGGACCATAGAACTCAATCAGATCTTCGACTCAAACTAAATCGAACAAAACCCACATCCGCTAATCCTAAAGTAACTCAAACCAAATGGAGCTCGACGAAACAAAAGCAACATAAAACCTCAAAGCACATTCACATAAAAAAAATCATCATCATTTCATCTCCTCAGCCCTCTTACCCCTCAAACTAGTACATTCGATCAAAACGTGTCTCAAATTCTGAATTTATCCTCATTAACCAAAACCAACGAATCAAACAACAACCCCAAGATCTTAACCCCAAAAACCTCCAATGCAAACACCAAAGATTGCACCTTTATAACCACAAACCAAAACCCATTTCAATTAACAACTTCAAACACCCAACAAAGACAATTAAACCTACAAAACCCACAAAAAAAAAAAACCCAATTGAACTATTCACTGACTCACAAACATCAAACAAACCTCAAATTTGGCATCAGAACCAGCGATCTGATTGTTTATAGTCCTAGCCGGAGTATCCATAACTTCTCCCTCTTCCTTAACCCCTTCTCCACTTCCCATTCACTTCTGTTTGGCCTAATCGAAAAGGGTCAGACCAAATCGCAACCAAAAGCGGGAAAAGTGCGAAATGAAACAGAAAAAGAAGTGAAATTGATTCTTCTCGTGCTGAGAAAAGAAAGACCCAACAAATTAAATA
Organism: Plantago elongata; assembly: GCA_036897095.1. NCBI lineage: Eukaryota > Viridiplantae > Streptophyta > Magnoliopsida > Lamiales > Plantaginaceae > Plantago > Plantago elongata. The sequence continues at coordinate 45,777 of JAYMSP010000189.1, read as the reverse complement.
AAAAATAAAAACAGAAAGACAAGAATTAGAAGAAGCAATCGGACAGGGCGGTGGTTTTACTAGCGGCTCTGACAGAAGAAGAAGAAGAAAAAAAAAATCGAGGTTTTTTAGTTTGGAGCCAAAACACAAAGCAAAGCAAGAAGAAAGAAGAGGTTTTTATTTTATGTATTTTTATAGGACTAACGTAAACTATCATTTCTATCTAATTTATTTTACATTTACTTTCTTACTTTAAATTAATATTAGTTTCCTTTGTTTTCTCACTAAATTTATTGTTTTGTGTTTGTTTATACGTTTTTTCTATCCAATTTTTCATGGAATTGTATCATTTTTATATATGGGTATGGAGAAATAATTAAATTATGGACTCATGGGTGAGAATTGAGAAAATTATTTATTGTAGTCAATTGGTATATTCTTGTTTAGGAGAATTGAGACTGTTTTGGATGTACAACTCTCTCACCAATATTATAATTTATTGATTTGCAATATAATCATTATTATAATTTTATCGGAATATAAACTTTTATTTTCTGAGAGATCGTGTTTTGACATACCATATCAATACAATATATACCTAATCTGAAACACTCGTGTTTACTAATTAAATATTATATTGTACTTGTATAGGTAAGTACTAAACTGGTGTTAATGTTTGTTGGATAAATATACATTATTTTGTTAGTTAAATATGCGGTGTTAATTTTATATTTATAATAATTGGTCGCGGATAAAAAGTGGCAATTATCTAAATGATGAAGAATAGGTTAATGACATTTACTGAAAAGGGATTGACTGATTGGGTATTTATGGTCACACCAAGGACTTAGCAAAAGTTATAACCATGAGATAAATATGATATGAGCTTTTTGTGCTTAAAACGCATAAACCTTAATGGGGATCATAATGCCAGTGTCTTCATCATAAAAGTGTTTATTTGTGATGCAATGTTTTAGCAGTGACTTTTATTTAGTACAGTACTATTTTACATATAGAATATTATATGTACGGGTATACACGGAGTTATTAAAGATTAAGGGATTGATTGAGATATAATTTGAGTGAACTTTTTCAAGTGAAATTGAATTTTTTATAAAATATTCAATTTGAGTGCGAAAATGACCGCTTCAACGGTATGACAGACAGGAGCTAAAACACAATATATAACTCAATCTAATTAAATTATACCATTACATCACTAAAAATCATGCATGCTAATGAACAGAATTGCCTTTTTTATTAACACAATTAGTTCGTTTGTAATAAAAAAAAGTACCAATATAGATAATATAAATATTTTTATTAATAACTTCAATAATTTTATTAACGATTTAATTTTTATATTTTTTCAAACACGAATTCTTGTCAAAGCGTTTGTAACTAAGTGAAAAACTAAGGGGTTGATTGGCATATAATTCAAATGCTACTTGAATTGAGTTTTGTTATTTTTGTGTTTCGAATTCAATTCAAATTGGAGAAATTAACATGTACTTATTGTTATCCAATTCCTCTCTAGCCTCCTTCTCTCTCCCTTATTCCCAACCTAATTATTCTAATACTACAATTCATAAATATAACCAATCATCTCATTACAACAAATTTAAAGATTAATTATTAACCAATCCAACTATCACATTTTACTTACACCAATTATTATTAGCTTTTACAACTTATATAGCAAACCTAAAAAATCATATACAATTACAATTTTATACCAAACACTAATTTTAACAATTCAACTACAATTTAATCACTACTCATCATTCAAACGGATCCAACTCTGATTATATTCAAAGCAGTCACTAAGACACTCTTTACCCAAGAGTTTAAGGGTTAGATACTTCGATTTCCTAAAATAGATGATTAGTTTATTCATATAATGTTCCAAAGACAGTGATTAAAAATGAATAAATTACTTGATGATAGATCTGTTTAATATAATATAATTGTAATATTGCATCTAAAAAAGGAAAAATATTCTTAATAATTAATTATATAATTTTGTATTAATCTTCAGTAGAAAAATGAATAAGTTCTCTAGGAGGCCGACTTTATAATGAAACTAAAATGAATTCTCAAACATTATAATATTAGCAATGAAAACATTACAAGTGTTAGTAATAACATCAATATTACGTATACATACACTTATGACATACAATATACGTATAAAATATAATTGTGTAAGATAAAAGAACAATAAGAAGTAAGAAAATGATAACAAATAGTTTTGAGGAGAAAATTATCTTTTCAAATCTTTTTCACTTTATATTTCTAACTTCTTAAACAGTTAAAAGTTCATCATAATCTACATCGCAATTTCGTAGATGACCTTGTCACCCTTCTATACCTACCCTATGTAGTCATGCGAAATAGTTTTATATCAATACTTATAATATAGAACATAAGTATATCTTATTTTGTAGAACGGAGGTTGAGCAATCAACACATACAATTGTTTCCTTCTGTATATTTATCTTAGACTCTGTTTGTTATACCGTCGGAGTGGCCTTCTCCCCATTCAAATCGAACATTTTGTACATAGAAAGTTTAATTTCAATTGAAAAAGACCACTCAAATTCTATACCAACCAGTCCCTTAATTAAATTCTCCATGTCCGAAGCCAAAGTCCATGGGTAGGCTACCCGACCCAACATGATGTATATGTTTTGGCGCGCCGATGAATTTAAAAGTATGGACCGTGGTCCCCTAGGTGTATTCATGACCTAGAATATTAAGTATTGGGCTATCCAATTTCCTTCTCTTTAATGTAAACCATGCTTCTCGTGAAACAATATTTATTCACACATCTCCTAATCCCAGTCTCACTGTCACCAATTATTACTGAGTCCTACATTTACTATTATTCTGGCGTTACTAACTAGATATGCCCTTGCTAGTTGCTTCCTCACTTTCACATACCACACCATTAAACTCACTCCATTATTTCAAAGCGTACCCTTATTTAATACCTATTTTCACTCAATAAACCACATACGTAGACTCTATTTACCAATACATTTTCAACTTTATAAATTTCTTTTAAATATTAACTAATAAAAAACTTATTATTACATTAACGCACAACTTCTTAAATAATCTAATTAGAAAATTAACATTTAATAAGCTAATCAAATTACTTTGTTGAGAAAAAAAACTATCTGACCAAGTATCAATTAATTTTTCAGCTAATTTTACTATACATGGCCCTAGACTACCACGATTAAGTATGTGGCTGAAAATGATGCACAATACTAAGCAAGTGTAAAGGGTGCACCGTAAGGTTACGTTTGGTTTGCCAGATTTTGAGCTTCGCTTTGGAGTTGAAAACATAAATTCGGATTTTATTTTTTGGTCTTAGAGTTGTGGCTCTGAGCTTCAATTCCGGTTTGGTTTGTTAATTTGACATAGGATTGAGTTGAATTTGATCTAAGGCAATTTGTATTGTATGTTGTTTGGTTTGATGGATTTGGGGTTGGTGAATTACTTGCAAAGTTCACTACTATAAATTGTTCGTGTCCTTCTCAATCGTAGTTTGTGTAAATAATATTATAAACTCGATTTATGCATATTGAAAGACAAGAAACGTGAATTTTAGTAAAATTGAAAATTAATTTTTTTAAAGGAGTTCGTTGAAATGAAATTAATTATAAGATTATTTATTATTTTATCAAATTTTCCTACGTAAATTATTCAAACGGTGATATCGTACATAAATATTTTCGACATTTTACGTTGTTTGAGTTTTCGTCGTGTAAGGTGTGGTGAATTGAGGGGAAAACAATGAATTGCACTTGCGGGTGGGGAAATAATCACAAACGATAGATAACTTAATATTAGACACTAGACCTAGTGACTAGGTACATTACGAAACAGAAAGTCCACATATAATATTAAAAAGTACTTATTATGTAGGTTTTTTTATTTAGCTGGGTTGTTTGCGGAAAAACCTACAAACTCGTCAGAAGTTGAACATTCTCCATGAATTTTAAACGGATTTAAGCTTGATGATCCTGTTTCATATCCATTATTATAAATTTGCAATTGTATTCATGTAGATAGAGTATAGAAGTTACAATAGCTACCATATAGTTACGCCTGTGCCTTATTACAAGATCCAATGGATTGTACTTGCGTACAAGAAGAGTTACACCCATGATTTCTTTTATATTAATATATACTTAATATATTGTAATAATATTGAAAAGTTAAAATAAATAAATTATTCAATACTACTTTATAAATTAATTATATTAAAAGGTGCAACTTATTACTGTATTCAGATACACTTAGGGGCTGATTGGCCAGGCATTTAAATGACTCATTTGGCTCAATGAATAGTTAAAATATACTTCAAATACCCCATTTCAATTCCATTCCAAATATAATTTCACCAAAATTCTATTCAAATGATCATTTAAGTGTCATGCCAATCAGCCTCTTAATATATCTTACATTGTGACTAGCACGAAGTCATAAAAGTGTAATGGACAAATATAAGTTTAACTTGTAATACATGATAACTAATCTGATAAGCTAATTCAGACAATTTATTAAAAATTAAAGCTATTTGATACTATGTTTTTATATCTATATTTGTTTATTTAACAAATAAATTTAGTTAAATAAATCCTATACAAAGTAAACTAATTTATCAGTTATCATTGTCAGATACCAACCACCTATTAAGATCAACTGCCTATTGACTTTAACTAATATTGCTAAATAACAGCCGAGATCACACAGGTCAAGGGAGACCTAAACATATTTTCACCTATTAAATCTAAATTTGAGCTAAAACCATAAAAAGTGAGAAAATGTAGCAAGAAAGTCTGGATCTCCACATTAATCCTTTATCATCTTACTTAGCTCCTAAATTAGAACTATAGCACTTGAAAGTATAGAATATAATTCAATTTACAGGATTTGATTAGAGTTTTCTAAGCAACAACAGACTGGATCATGTTGTGCTTTCAGTTCATGGATTGAGCTTCGGAAAAATGTCGTCAATGTGCTCATGATAAGTAGGATCATCCTTCCAGTATTTTGCAAGAGCGCCTGGAGAAGTGATGCGGCGGTGGACTTCCTCCATTAGCCAGATGGTGGTTTCGGCTTTGACTGGATGAATGAGAATGTTCAGCTGAATCCAATCATCCTCAGCTCCAATCCTCTCACTATCCCACTTCTTCAGCTGTAGGTTTGTGAGGTAGTGAAGCGGCTGCTCGTATATCATCTTCATGGAGTGGGCCAGTCCCACCCATGTCTTGTACGGGATGACATTGTCCCGGTCAACTGGAATTGGTATAAGCTTCATGTATTCTTGGTAACTCTTGGCCTTCCGCTCTAACCACTCTGCACACAACAGTTACAGTTTGTGACGATTAATAGACATATAGTGGTCACGAATTACTATAAATTAAAATTACTAATTTGTGATCACAAATATCCATGGTTATTCAATGAAAAAAAAAAAATGGACACAAAAATTGAATATGATGTTCAATCTAACTTGACATTGCTTGAAAAAAATGCATGGGGAACAAATTGCATCCTCAAAATGTATCAATAGTCTAAAATCCAAACAAAATTAATTGAACTTCATTGCTCTATTGGATAGAAAGTAAGCCACCAACAAATACAATCCTACATGACATGAATATTCAAGATAAATATTCAATATTACAAGGCAATTTTTAAAAAAATTAGATAGTAGTGGCCAGTAGGCTGCATATAGACCACAAGCGTTTCCTCGTTCTCATTTTATAGTTACTATATGTTGTACAATCCTGTAAGTGCAAGGCAAACAAGTTCTGGAAGGTACGATCCAGAGAGATAAAGCACGTCATGCTCAAGAGAGTTAAGTGTCTCCATACCTTCTTCAGTTAACTGTGGGAGGGCTTCTTCCTCCCTTGGTTGGTTGAGTGTTGGAGAGTTTACATCTCCATCAGACGAAGATGAATCATCTGATGAAATGACAACTCGCTCAGTAGGTGGCCTCTGCATCTCTAATACACATAAACACACAGTTCCATCTCAGTGGACCCTTTTGCATAAACTAAGATAAGGATGGATAACTGGTAAAGAAAATGAATACGTATACATACAGGTTTCAAATGAATACAAAAAGAGCTCACTAGGCAGTATGAAACCAATAGTGAGCCAACTGTGAAGCTTATAGTCAAGTCAAACAAATGGTTTTATGCTATACAAATGTGCACAAATAATACAGTCACGAAAATTTCCAGCACATGGCTGAGATTGAGATACTAGCAGCAGGAGAAGCAAATAGTCATATACTGGGGCCATTGAAAAGCAGCTTCAAGAGATAGTTAAAAATTGAAGGAACAAATCGAAACAGAGGAAATAATCCAATAGTTAAATGTCAGAAGACATTTTGATGAGATGGAAGCAAAGATACTGAGAAAGTTGTTGAAAAAGTAATTTGCAATTTAAACAAATTAGCAGCTTACAAGCTACTGCATCATCAATTAAAGACGTGGTGGATTAAGCTAACTACTTGGTCTCTAATCAAACAAGATGGTGGCAGAATGTTCTAGTATGGGGGCACCGTCGGATCACTAAGGCCGACTTTCGTCCCTGCTCGACGGGTGTTTGTTGTACCTTCCTTTTTCTTCGTCTATCATCTCTTTGTAGATTTTACTTTTCTGGCGCTTTTTTTTTTTTTTTTGTGCACAGCTAGGCGCCGGGCTGTGGACTAGGGTGAGAATGGCAGAAATCTAAGCCAAAATTTACAAATAGAAGTTATAGGAGACTACTTACTCTAAACACTTAAGTGTAAAAAGCAAATGGCGGCAAGATACTTGGGGACTAGGCAAATGAAGAGGCGGCAAGATGAAGCCTAGCCTATAAATAGTCCATCAAAGTTCTATGTTACGTAATTCCGAATATCCGATGTATTAGAGCGCAAATAGGAATTCCGGGATAATGCGTAGTCATTGTGCTAACACTAATGTACTTTTATATAGCCTCTGTCCACAAAAAATGTATCCTACTCCACTCATATCAATATCATCCAAATGAAATACATATTTCATATTATGCACCCGATTTTATTATTATCAAAATTTTAACAAAAGTGAGACGAAAAAAGTTTCAACTTGCTTCGCAGATTACAACATAGCAGACAAATTCTATGGTTCCAGTTTCAGGGAGACCACCCACAGTTATTTGACTACTATAGACAAATTTACTAAACTATACCAAGATTGCAACCCCAAAACTGTTATAACAGCTTCCAAGCCAAATTGGCAAAAATAAAAAGAAAATCAAGTTCTGTGATTCTTGATAGTATTTTAACAGCTTCTATAAGCATCAAAGGGGTGCTTCTTTGGCTTTGTTTTATTATGCTAACATAAAAAACAAGCCAAATGAGATTTGCTTAGACCAGAGGTCTTATAACGCTATAGCAGCATAAAAAGCAACCCCCAAACCATATATTTATCTGCCTCCATTTTAACGTTGCATAAAGCAGGTACTAGAATATTTTTAACTTTTAACCATAATTAGATGCAATTCCTACACCCCAAAGATCAAGTTTAAGAGCTCAAGACATGGCTTCTACTTTCATTATCAACACCGCTTGTGCGTTTGGGTGAGATGATACTTTCTGTATACCAACCTGGATAAACCATAGATTTATAAGGTTATAGATTATAACTTTCTTTCTCAAATGCTACTATACAAGATCTGCAGTTCCCTATTAACTTCTTTAAACAAGATTTGTTAGACAAGGAGGGAGTGATAATTGATAATCAATAATAATGACAAAAAAGTTGATTATGGACACCTACCAAATCGGGGTTAACAAGATATGTTTTGTGAGAAAGAAAAAGTGAAAAATAGATATACAGTACAGATGCAGGTTATAAAGAATCACTTATAAGATCCCATAACTGCAGTTGTGATTTGTGATGAAACTGAAGGTGAGACACAAGGAACGAAACACACATAAGACGGGAAGAACCAAGTCCTGAATGAATAAACAGGGCTGGGATTACCTTGTAGATTCCATGGCCATGATCTTTGACCCAAGATAGACGCAATGTCAGACTCTAGAGGTATACATGGCCATGATCTGTGTTTCATGATGACCTGGTAGAAGAACCAGTGACAATGGTGATTGCTGACTCCGTTGAAGCCGCGGCAAGGAGAAATGTAAAGGATCTAGGGTTAAGGGATTAGAGAGGTGTCACAGAAAGGGCTATTTATAGTTTTCTCGTACCATGTTTGGCAAAATGGAGCCTTAAATGAACCTGTTAACACTCAAAACCCAACGACCTCAACAAGGATTGGGAGAAGTCGCCAAGCCCAATGGGCGTATCAGATTATGAACGAGCCGTGTGGGTCCATTTTGGACTATTGATACACCAATAAAAAGGGATAAATTATGTCTCCACACCCACAATGGGCTTTGTTATATACCACATGCACTTTAATGATCAAGCCATCTACCAGCTGGAGTAAGAAGTGGAATATAATCTACTAGCTGGAGGAAGAAGTGGAATGGCTGTGCAATTTAAGTCCAGTTCTTCAGGAAATGAATATTGTTTACTTTTCTATCAAACGAAAAACCTAAACACATCAGAGAATTATAAACTCTAATGCCCTTACGTTTCTTTCTAATAAAACAAGTAACACAATAATGCATATCCAAGTTCCAACATGAATGCATATCCTAACTTTTGAGATTTTCTTTACAGCTATGAACAGGCCATAGGATCAGAAGACAAAAGATGTGTTTCCCATTAACCTACTAATTTCCCAAGAGACTCTTTTATATTGATTTTCCAAAATGGGGATATTCTAATATCAGGAAGTATAGCTAAAAGAAATCTTAGTTTACCGGAAAATTTCCACAATCATGTATGTAAACTTCGGGCATAAGGACATGTAACGTACTTTACACACACTAAGGAACCTTTGAGGCTGGTTGCCTAGCAGTAGCTATTTCCTGATAAGTGGGACTGAATGATCCTACAATGCTTTACGACTCTATGTTTCTCCAAATGAAGATGGAAGTATAGGAAAAGGAAGTTCGTATACAGCTAGCACCTACCCATTCAAATACAGACATACAGTTATATACTCCATGGCTTCAATTTTAGATCACACAATCAATTCGCGACATGCACGTGGACATTCAATTACACGCCGTACTCACTCATTCGACTTAGCTAAATTCAATTACACCACCCTACTAACTCATTCGACTTAGTAAAGTAATAATCGACCAATAAATCTCAATGAAAGTGAAGTCCAAGATCTCAATCGCACTTGACAAACAAAAACCATCAAAATCTCAGAAATCAACTAATCGAGCAATTCAGATGTACCACACCACACCGAATAGCAAACAATCATCAATATTTCTAGTTTTCCTTCATTAATTTATCGGTTCGATAATGTGAAACTGAAATTCCACCATGATCTTCTTTTTCCCCAAAATCTGAAATTTCAAGGCACAATTTCGCAACCTCATGCAGCTAAATCACAGAATTCCAAGTTTTGTAGGTATAGAATTTGTAAAATTTTGGTGTTGTCGAGCTAAGAATGTACGATAAAGTCGAGAAAATGACGTACAAAAGCAAAACGAGAATGAATGTTAGAAGAATTGAATTGATACCTGACTGGAAGAGAAGGTGACGGTAAATGAAGAAGCTTTGCTCGTTGATTAGCTCCGATGTGGCGGAATTAGGTCTCACTGCTGTGACTGTGACTGACTCTGAAAGAATGAATGTCAGCTCCTATTTATATACTCCCTCCAGCTCAGGTGTTTCATTTTTGGACACCGGGAACCGTGTTTATAGAGACTACGACGAACATTATTTCCCGAGTCCAAATGGTAGAATTTTTCGATTTAATGGAGATGTCCACTCTGTAAATTATTCATATTCAATAGACTCATTCTACATGTAACTTAATTAATCATGTCGTTTGTGTTCTTCAAATTTTACAAAATGAGGTTATTAATAAAACTACTAAAATATGGTATGTACTATATATGAGGTGAGCAAACGAAGCCACTTCCGATCCTTTTTCATATATATATTAGATTTAGAATACCGGTTAAAATGCGATGTTCATATATAATTACAAATTTAAACTATCAACACCATCTTAAATGATTATCTCCTTTTATTTTAGGTAACTATCTATTTATTTATGAATATGGAGTTTTGTAATATGTTATTCCACTACTTTTTTTTCTCTTCTAAGAAGAATTTGTCCCACTACTGCAAATACTTATTAATAACCAAACGGTAGTTAATAATTTTAGAGAGAGAAATATATTCTGAAAATTCAGAAAATCCTAAGAGTCTTAAAATAAAAGTCAACCGTATAACTAATATATAATAATAATTTATAAAAATATAAAAATTAACAATTTATCTACAACACCACACAATTATGATACAATATTGTGGGTGGGTCCATTTGTGTACATATTTCACGCCATTAACACTATTACTGTAGTAAATTTGTTTGGTTAATTGGTTTTTGGAAACTCCATGAAGAATACCTTTTAGTGATGCACTTATAGAAGACTATATGATATGCACAAATGTTTGTATTTTAATTTTAAGTATTCGACCGAATATTTTTATGTAAATGTTGCACTGAGTAAAAACACTGATATTTGTTATTACATTACTTTCAGGCTCCTATAGTCTTATACATTCGGCATCCAAAAAGATCTGTAACTAAGAGCAATTACAACATTACTTTTAGTGCCCCTATGGTTTTATACAGACGGTATCCGAAAGCTTTATGTAATTAAAAGTAATTATAACAACATTTAGAAGTATGGCAACTAGGGATGATCAGAAATAAGACCGGACCGAAATACCGAACTGAAAAATCAATTCTCGGACCTGTCAATCTGATTAGGTTTAATCCTCGGGATTCATTATTTAAGAAATTCGGTTCTCGATCTGGTCCGAGCCAAAGACTGAAAAATCGCGTGTTGAACTAAGGACCGATCAGGATATATATATAGTATATTTTTTCCCTTCCTCCTCCTAGTAAAACCCTAACCCCAATACTCGACCCCACAATTCACCTTCCTCCACCCACTGCTCACCTCTCTCCACCACCCCGGCGGCCGGCACCACACCTCCGAGCCTCCCCTCCGCCACAAACCTTCCGCCTCTACTGCTCTCCCTTCCACCGCTATCTCTTCCACCACAACGACCCCACTATTGTCTCCTCCGCCATAAACCTTCCGCCTCCACTGCTCTCCCTTCCGCCGCTCTCTTCCACCACCACGACCCACTGTTGTCTCCTCGCCACCATACCTCCTCTGTTCTCGATCTCTTCCATCACCATGGTTCCACTGCTCTCTCCTCCGTTGCTCGACCTCCGCCCACAATGCCTCCACCTCCGCCTCCACGCGGCCGCTCAAGAAATAGAAAAAAGAGAAAGAGATCCAACATAGATCTAATAAATATATATAAAGCAGATCTGGACTGTAGATTATTTCTCATATTTTTGGAGGTTTGGAAAATTTTGAATATTTTTGGAAGGAAGGGTTTCGAAATAGTGAGGCAGGGGACTGCCTCCCCTATTTTCCAATTTTTTTTTCTTTTTAAAATTCAGCCTACTCGGTCCAGGTCCGGACCGAGCCAATTTAGGTCCAATCTCGGGATTAGAAAAGGCTTTAAAATCGGCCCGGACTCAGCTCGGTCTGGGACTGGACCGATGCTCAGTCCTAATGTCAACGGAAGTTCCGATATGAAAAAGATGCATTGGGATAGAAATTGAGAAGTAATGCCCTTGAGCTCAAATCCATACATGAGAAAACAAAAATCAAGATAATACATACTCATGACTCATGAGCATCACCAGTCACCACACCAGAATAAAACTATGACAAGGTAAGTCTGTAATTCATTTTAGAGATCGTCTGGGAATTATTATTTTTTCTTTCCTTTCCTGCTCATGAAGTAAACAAAATTACTTCATCTCCCAAAGACCCATGGATGCTGCAATCCTAAAAGATACAATTTAGAGAGTCAAGTGTGTTGATAGGCATGACCAATATATAAACAATCTAGGAGTTTATCCCCGCAATAAAACACCGAATTCTCCTACTCAGAGGAAGTTTTAGACCTTCTCTTCGTGCCAAAATCTCTGCACGTAACTTCTTCATTTTTTTCCGAGAAACCGACCAGCTACGTACCTGTTGGAACTCGCAGTAAACTACCCGCTGCAATGCTACCATAAAAGCCAGATAGACTTTCATCCGTGTTAATTGCCATCTCATCCTTTGGCGGTGCAATCCCAAACATTTATCTGCACTTGCATAACAACTGGCGATCTACTTAGAGCAGCAAATTCCTTCATCAACTCAATGACCTTTCATTTAATTCCAAAAGATATAATTCTTGAGGGCATAACATTATTCCGATACATAGTTTCACTCGGGCTAATGAAAGCTCTGAAACGAAGCTAGGAAGAACAGTGGCCAGGTGCAGGACCGTCCCATTCCAAAATCTTTTTCTAGTTAGATTAATTTCAAACCAATTGTTATGGCTCATGGAGACAAACTCAATTATGCAGCTTAATATTTCAGCTTTTAATTGCATACATAACATGTATACAAAGCTTTAATGAAACGTTGCTCAATGAGTGTACCTGTTAAAGCTTCTAGTGTTGACATTGCAAAATAAAAACCTGGAGTTTGGTATGATATATTAGCTTACATGTCCATGTGCACACTTCCTGAGGACCGATCAGTGCAGCTTGTTCGTTATCCTGTTACAAGTACTTTCATTGCCTTTTCATGCAAATGTTACCATTAAGAGAAGCGAAGAAGATGTTAACATTGAGGCATTGAAAAATTGTGAATTCTTGTTCTAATATATCTAAGTAAATTTCACAAGTGTTTTAGTCAAATATATACTTGTCTATATTACCCTCAGTACAATCTCAAAACTCTTCCATAACACTATTGCAAAAAATTGCCCTGTAGAAGAAGACAATCACTTTTGATACATCAGAAAAGTAACTACTGCAAATAGAAGTCCAACTTTGGATTGACAACAGTGGTTCTGAAATGATAAGTTCCAGCTAGAAATGGATAGAAATAAACCATTGCTGTGAAAATAATAAGCGAAAGAGTAAGATGATGCACATGAGCCTGACATGATCCTACCTCAACCATGACCAGTTAATCATTTCTTGGACCTATATAATTGGTTGACATGAGAAACAAACAAGTTTTGGTTTGTCATAATGTTACATTAAATCCAAACTAAACAAGTAAATCAAAGTGACTAGTAACTCCAGAAGTTGGGTCTGCTTAAAAAAAAACTCGAGGCTAGGTGCTTTGATATGTTTGCTAGATGATGATATATAGAAGACAAAAGGAGGCGGCGAGGTGGAACGGAAGTCGATTGGATGGTGACGGCTATGGGATTTGGAACTCGAAAGGCGGCAGCTGGATCTTGGTTTTAGACGACTACGGGAGTGGAGGGAGTGAGTGAACTGAAGTTACATCTATCTCTTTCTCCTTCGATTCGTGAATCCTTGCTTCATTTCATATTTGTATGATAGATAGTTGCAGGTTTCGTTTAGAAGAAGAAGAAAGAAGGGAGTGACGTGAACTGTATGGAGTAGCTTTGGTATGTTTTGGGTGGGCCTCTTGGACTTTTAGGTTTTCTGGAAGTCATGTTGTACTTGCACCTAAAACATATATTTTTTTTATTTTTCTTTTTTATTTCGGATTGATCGGATTCATCCGAAAATCCGTGGATCTGATCCAATCCGATTTTTTTGGATTAATCCGTGGATCTGATACAATCCGAATTTTTCGAATTGAGAAAAGTGCTAATTCAAAATCTGATCCGAGGACACCGGATAAGACTTGTTCGGATCGGTTTTTTGAATTTTCGGATTGGTTTTTCGGATTCGGACTATATGCACACCCCCAATGATGATAATGTGTTTGGCTTTCTATGGGCCTTAATAATAACTTTGATTATGTGAGAACTCAGTTCATTATGATACATGATACACCACCTCTTAATAAGGTGTATGCTATCATTCTGCAAGAAGAAAGGCAAACACAAGCTAGACATGGAAGAATAACTGTACACTGTAGTTGTTGTGCAATTTAACAAGAGGAAAAATGACTATGCATCTAGCAGGTCTGACAAATGCAACTACTGCAAGAAGATGGGTCACCTGGAGGACAAGTGCTATAGGAAGAATGGCTTCCCACTTGAATTCAGGTTCACTAACACCAAGTCCATATATCAATGAAAGTCATCTGAATCTAATCAACTCTGGAAATGTCCTTGGGAATTTTGTAGCTAACATTGCTTCTGCAGAGCCAGAGAAACCTAAATTTCATCTCTCACAGGTTAATATGAGTGATCTTTACACTAGGATGGTTCAATACAAGGCTAGTCAGGACTCTGCAAGCACTATTGATGGGTTAGTACACCTAAGTCACCACAGGTTGCAGGTCCCTTGACCACTGACACTTACACTGAAGGTACAATTATTTTGCTTAATGCTTCTATACCTGCCTTTACACACAAATCTACTATCTACTATTGATAATGTATGTTAGATCATTGATTCAGGTGCTACTGATCATGTTATTTATAATACATCTTATTTCACTGATTATAAGCAAATCATGTCATGTCAAGTACAACTCCCAGATAAGAGGAGAATATCTATCACTCATATGGGACATTAAACTTTTAGATGACATAATACTCTCTAATGTCCTGTATGTACCTAATTTTGGTTCTAATCTTCTCTCAGTCAGTATAATCACTAAAGAAGGAAAATATCACTTCATTTTCTCTCAGTTCTAGTCAATCTACTTGTTGTTTTGATTTAGTTCATTTTGATGTCTGGGGGTCTTTTGATCATTATACTACATGATTATCATTATTTCCTCACTATAGTAGATGATTTCTCCAGAATGACTTGGGTATCTTTATTTATTCACAAGTATGATGTAAAAACTCTAATCGTGAACTTCATTCAATTTGCTAAAACACAGTTTAATATTGTGATCAAAACTATTAGAAATGACAATGGCACTGAATTTGCCATTGATCATTCTTCATCCTATGGGCATTTTGCACCAGAGATCTTGTGTTTATACTCCACAACAAAATGGCATTGTGGAGAGGAAACATCATCATATTCTAAATGTCGCTAGATCACTGATGGTTCGATCTGATTTACCAATTAAATTTTGGGATCATGCATTATTAACTGCAATGTATCTCATTAATATTACTCCTTCACCTGTTATTGACAATCATTCACCATGTGAGCTTTTATACAAGAAAGCTCCTGATTATGGAAATCTCAAAAAATTTGGATCACTCTGTTATGTCTCAACATATGAAGTTCATAAAAAGAAACTAGACCCCAGGTCTAAGTCTTGTGTGTTTCTTGGATATAAGGTCAATGATTTACATTCTAAAATCATTTTGACTACTAAAGATGTTTTCAAAGAACATATATTTCCTTTTCACAATACTCATGATACTTTTGAATTTTCAACTCCACTACGTACCTGATGATTCTGATGATGTGCTATCATTTTCTTCAGAAAATCTACCATCATCCTCTTATATTCCTGATTCTACAAGAGATTCCTCTCTTGATCAATATACCACTAGTATTTATACTAGTTCACCAGAACATATTGCTCTCAGAAGGTCTGTTACACACTCAAAATTACCTGCATATCTAGCAGATTATTCTCACTTTATGGACAAATTTAAACATCAACTCAATGCTAATTTTACTTATTCAGATGTCAGTACTTCTCATAAAAGATTTTCTACTGCATTACTCATGCACTCATGTGGAGCCTACAACTTATGCTGAAGTTATCACTTCACCTCATTGGCAAGCTGCTATTTGTAAGTGTGAGTTTTTCAGTGAGTGTACTAGTTACACTTCAGAATTTACTGTCCAGTGTACTTAGTACACCATTGTTGGTGTATCAACTACACTGGATATATAACTCACACTCCAAGTCCTAATCGAACTTGACTTCGATTAGTACTAATATAGCTTTTACCTTTATTCAACTAACATAACAAGTTCCATAGTAGTTTATGTCTACTATGTGCAGGAAATTGAGACATGATAGAGATCTTAAAATTCAAAGGAGATTACAAGTCGAAGTATGCTAGGACGAGGACAATGAATATCGACCGGATAAGAAGAGATCGAATAAGAAGTCGAAGATTGACATGAATCATAACACAAGTCAATGTAGGATTCTGCCCCTATGAAGTCGGCTTCAAGAATCTATATAAAGGGCATCTACATTGAAGATAAAACTACGTGTTTCAAGCAAGCCATTCCGTAGCATAGTTGTTAGCTGTTGCAAGTGTTTTGTCATAAGCCTTTTCCGAGTTTTATCTAGTTGTCAGCCCAGAGATTAGGAGCTAGATTAGTACGGTTTATTCCTTACTGCTACTTGGTTGTTTTTCATCTAAATGTATTCCTAAAATAGAGCTAGAGTAGTAACCTTGTATTCATTATCTGATTATTCATGCAGTGGATATTTTCTCCTTGAGACTCGGTGGGTTATCGACATAGATAACCTGCTAAAAACTTATAACTCGCTTCAGTTTAGTTCCGCTGTCTTTCTGATTTATATAAGTTTCTGTCGAAGGCATATGGTGTACTGAATATACTGATCAAGAGTGTAGTCATTACACATGTTGAGTCGTGGTAGTTGTCAAAGTATTGAATCCCGATTCATATACTATTTCAATTGGTATCAGAGCCAAACACCTCCATATTGGTGTTTGGATTTGATACTTTGAGAGATGGATACCACTAACGCCAACAAGTTACCCGTCCCGGATGGTTCCAACTATGGGTACTGAAAGCTACGAAGGAGAACCTACATCAAGTCAATGGATGTTCGTGCCTGGAGGACTGTCACAGAAGGCTATGCAATTCCTATGCGTCTTCCGAATGGTGACAACGATGTCATACCCAAGCACGAAAAGGATTACACTGATAAAGAGGTAACCGAATCCACTCTTCATGAAAAAGCTCTTTTTTGTTCATGTTAATCATCATATGTTTAAATTGATTCAAACTTGTACTACTGCTAAGTGTGCATGGGATATAATCCAGAACCATTGTGAGGGTGATGAGAGTGTTAAAAAATCTAAAAATCAGATGTTAGCTGGAAAATTTGAGAATCTTAGAATGGGTGAGGATGAAAACATAACTGAGTATTTTGAGAAACTAATGGACATATCCAATGAGAGTCAAATACTTGGTGAACCTTACTCTAATAAGCAATTGGTTTACAAGGTTGTTCTTAGTATTTCTAGGAGATATGAGATGAAGAGGATTGCTATTCAAACTGCTAATAACTTGGCTACTATGGATTTTCAAGCATTAATGAATATTTTATTAAATTATGAGATGTCTATGGAAAACCCACCACCTGGTCTTGAAACGAATAAGGATAAAAGAAAAATCTGGTATTGTTCTTCAAACTACCTCTGTTGATAATGAACATGATACTTAGGATACCATTGATAATATGCTTTTAAACACTGTTCTTAAACGTTTTAAAAATAGTAGCCTAAAAGACAAGTTCAAAGGTAGTTCGAGCAGCAATCCCTCCAAGTCTTTTGTCAAACAAACCTATAAACAGCCAACTGTTGAAGAGGTTGAGAAACTCAAGAAGAAGAAGAAGTGTTTTGCATGTGAAGGGTATGGACACTTTTGCTAGTGAAAGTGCTAACACCCTCCAAAAGAGGGGCAATGCCTATTGGGTTTGTGTGTCTAGTGATATAGGTACTAAGGATGAAACTTCCACTAAAGACGATGAACGTGAAACTTCTGCTTTACACTCTTTTGTGTACATGGAAGAAGCTTATGAAGACTGGTGAACTGACTACACCGCGGACACTCAGGAACAATTCTTTGCAGATTTTCCTGATTCTGAGTATACGGATGACATCTACAGTGAATAATCCTGATCTACGTTGATTGGTAGGTACCACTGATTGTGATACATGTGACTCTCCAAACATAGATGAAATACAAGAAGAGGAAATTGTGAATGAACTCAAAAACATCTATGGAGACGTGCTAATTCAATGGAAGAAAGTCCTGAAAAGAGAAGCGTATCTCAAAGAAGAAAACCAGTATCTTCGAGACACCATCAAACGACTTGAAGTTACTCTTACCCAAAAGGAGAGTGAACTCGAAAAGGTACAATCCAGGTTAGACAAAGCTAAACTTACTTTTGTGAAGCTTAATGCTGGATCCTCCAAACTTGATGAAATCTTATCCATAGCTACTGATGGTACCACTGAACTTGTTGATAAGACTGCTTCTATGTTTCCTCTTGGTCCTATATTTGTGAAAGCTAAGAATTCTGATTATGATGATGAGAAACTTAAAAATAAAAACTTTGTGTGTGATCATTGTCATAAAAAAGGTCATATTAAACTATATTGTCTCAAATTAGCTAAAAGAAAAGGAAACATTGAGCAGGTACCAAATACTGATGATACGAGCTCTGACTCTATATCCCCTGAATGCACTAGTATCTCTTCTAGTGTCAATGGTATTTCACTGACCAAACAGGGAAAGGTTCTGATAGAAGGTGTGTTGAAAATACCCTCAACTAGCAAAAGAAGTCAAGACAATTTCTGACTACACCTGTCTTCGCTAAACAGAGTGGAGTCAGTATACCTATCTCCAGAACTTCTAAAAAGGAGGACAAACAACAGGTTTGGAATCATGAACAATGTTGTATTCACTATTGTTAAAGCTAATTCTACATGTGCTTGATACTTTGATAGTGGATGTTCTCGTCACATGACTAGCGCTAAATCAAACTTGAAGAAATTTGTGAAACTAACTACAAGTAATGTTACCTATGGTGGTGGAACACAAAGGAAAAATTATCGGTAGAGGTGCTTTAAACATTAGTGGACTACCTACACTAAAGGTTGTTCTGTTGGTAGAAGGTCTAATGGCAAAATTAATTAGTATTAGTCAACTTTGTGATGATGATCTTATGGTCTTGTTTAGCAAGAAAACTTGTGAAGTTTTCAATTATGGAAATCGTTATGTCATGACAGGTACACGCTCAAAGGATAATTGCTTCCTTGCTGATAGCCAGGAATAGTGCAGTCAAGTTAAAATTGACGACTCTGTACTATGACACAAAAGAATAGGCCATGTAAATTATAGGAATATGGAGAAACTTGTCAAGACTGAAGCTCGTGAGAGGAACTCCCAAGCTCGCAAAATCCTGGAAAGATTATGTGTGAAGATTGTCTCAAAGGTAAGCATGCCAAAGCTCCTCACAACCCAGTTCTTACAGATGGTCAGCATGTAGGAACAAGTAAGTGCTTTCAACTCCTCCACATGGATCTTATGGGTCCTGTTGAGGTTGATAGTTTTTGGGACAAAAGGTACACATATGTGATTGTTGATGATTTTTCTCGTTACACTTGGATTAATTTCTTGAAAGAAAAATCTGAAACCGTTGGTGTATTCATGACACTGCATGCTAGATTTCTTAACTCGTATGGCTCATATGTTCTTTGCATTAGATCTGATCATGGTAAAGAATTTGAAAATCAATCATTTTCTGACTATTATGATGAACATGGTATCATTCATGAATACTCAGCTCCCAAAACTCCCCAACATAATGGGATAGCTGAGAGGAAAAATAGAACACTTCAATACAAGTACGAAAATGTCTTTGAGCTGAAGCTTTAAATACTGCATGTTATCTGATAAACAGAGCATATCTTAGAGGTGGAACAACAAAAACTCCTTAGAACTCCTAAATGATAAAAAACCTAACCTAGCTCATCTTCGTGTGTTTGGGTGTAATTGCTACATTCTAAATGATAGAGATAAGCTAGGCAAGTCTGATTCGAAAAGTGACAAAGGAATTTTTGTACGATACTCCAATAACAATCATGCGTATAGGATCTTCAGCCCTACACGTAAAACTATTATGGATTCAGTCAATGTGGTATTTGATGATTTTCCCAGTGCTGCAGAAAAATAGGGAGAAGATGATGGTGTATGCGATACACCCCATGAGGAACAACCTGTGCAGATGACCCTCCCTGATCAAATCCAACCACATGAACATGATCTCAGATCTCCACCTATAGATAACCCTGTACATGAAGCCATCAGAGATGATTCAACCGATACAGATCAAGTACCAAAAACTGGAGAAACTGAAACACTCAACTTATCTCCAGGTGCAGCCGATACACCCCCTGCATCACCAGAAACTTGATCTAAATTGGAAGAACATCTCACTGGTGACAATGCTCATCGTGATCCTCCGTCCAGAATCCGTAATCTTCATCCGTCCACTCAAGTCATAGGAGAGCTGTCTACTGGAGTAAAAACTCGAAACAAACCACGGTTAGACTACAAAAAGATGGTAAATTCACACATATGTACTAATACTTTGTGTGCCCAGGTTCGTACCTCTTGCTTTGTCTCTAGTATAGAACCTAAGAATGTGACACAGGCTCTTAAAGAAGTTCATTGGATCAATGCCATGTAAGAAGAACTATCACAATTCACCAAAAACAGTTTGGACTCTTGTTCCCCGTCCTCCTGGAATCAATGTTATTGGTACTAAGTGGATCTTTAAGAACAAAAGTGATGAAAATGGTGTCATAGTTCAAAACAAAGCACGTCTAGTTGCTCAAGGATTTACACAGGTAGAAGGAGTTGATTTTTATGAGACTTTTGCACCTGTAGGTAGACTTGAATCTATTAGACTACTTCTTGCCATTGCATGTCACTTACATATTACTCTCTATCAAATGGATGTTAAAGCTGCATTCTTAAATGGATTCATTGATAAAGAGGTATATGTAGAACAACCCAAATGATTTGTTGACCCCTTTCACCCTCATCATGTGTACAAACTTGACAAAGCTCTATATGGTCTAAAACAAGCTCCAAGGGCATGGTATGATAGACTTTCTGAGTGTGCTTCTTTCGTGGTGAAGGGGACAAGACACTGTTTATTATCAACGGACAAAAAGATGTGTGTGTGTTGCCCAAATTTATGTTGATGACATTGTTTTTTGGATCAACTAACAAATATCTTCTAGACTTTTTTGATGCTAACATGACATGTACTTTTGAGATGAGCATGATAGGAGAACTCTCATTCTTCTCAGGCTTGCAAGTAAAGAAAAGGGACAATGGTCTGTTCCTATCTCAAGAAAAATATGCTCGGAATCTAGTCGAAAGGTTTGGATTGAACTCAGCAAAACACCTATGTCCTCCAGTATCAAAATTTCCAAAGATGATGAAGGAGAGTGTGTTGACGTCACCCTCTACAAGTCGATGATTGACAGTCTACTATATCTTTCTCCCACTCGCCCTGACATCATGTATGCCGTTTGTGTTTATGTCAGGTACCAAGCCAACCCCCGAACCTCTCCCCTGGTTGCTGTGAAAAGAATACTCATGTATGTTTCTGGAACTCCTAATCTAGGCATATGGTATACTCGGGACACCAATTCAAACTTGGTAGGTTTTAGTGACTCTGATTGGGAAGGAGACCTAGATGATCGAAAATCCACCAGTGGGGGATATTTTTACTTAGGTAATAACCTGGTGACATGGTATAGTAAGAAACAGAACTGTGTATCTCTATCCACCGTTGAATCCGAGTATATAGCTGATGGTAGTTGTGTCACCCAATTTATGTGGTTAAAACACATGTTGCATGATTATGGTTTACAAAGCAATACTTTTCTCATGTTTTGTGATAATTTGAGTGCTATAAACATATCCCAGAACCCAGTTCAACACTCTAGAACCAAGCATATTGACATCCGACATCACTTTCTTCGGGATTTGATTGACTCAAAGCTCATTGATATCCAAAACATTGAAACCACACATCAGTTAGCTGACATATTCACCAAACCCTTAGATGCCGAGAGGTTTTACAGTCTGCGTAAATCTCTTGGGATGTGCGCTCTATAAGAAAATCTGACCCTTGGGTGTGTCAGCAACACCACCAGAACACACCTGTATTGCATGTGGTGTATACCCTGTATGATTCTTGTTTGTCTATTTGTTCTTGTTTAATCATGAGTTGTGTGTGTGTCTCTTGACCTGTACGGTGTCTGGCTACACTTACTTACTGATTACTCGTATCTGATCTCTCTATGATTCTACTTATCTCCTTTTATTAAAATTCAAAAAAATTTCTTATCGTGTGTGTAGTAATCTCATACCACTGCTCCAGCTCAACAGAGACAATGGTGTAAGAAATTGGACACTCTCACACCACTACTCCAGCTCGGGTTCCACACAAGACGGTGATCCTCGTCTTTGAGACGGGGATGAGACATATTTGGTGAAGATGGACGTCAATTTCAAACCAACAATGCCAATTAATTGAGCCTCCGTCGTCTCTAATTGAAGAAGCTTCGGCTCCTGAAAAGAGCTCCACTCCGCCTCCGGCACAAGAAAGGAGCTTCTCCGCCTGCTGAGGAAATTGGGTGAACAACTGAGCAATTGAGTCCACTTACTTCAACTGTGGACCTAGAATCTGAACTCCCGCCAATTGCTCTGAAGAGCGTTGAGGATACACCCCCAATTACAGAGACGACATCTGAAGTTCCTGCAGACGATCCAGCTCCTACAGAGGTTGTTAATCTTGATGAGGTTGATTCCGATGAAACCCCTATTCGTTTCATCCGCACCAGGTCCCGACATAAGGGCCGAGCAGAGCCGAGTGCAGAGGCTACACCAGCTCCTACTACATCTCCTTCCACTCGCTCCACCAGAGCCAGAGAAAAGGGTAAAGCCTCTATACCACCTCCCCAACAATCATCAGGTAACCTTCCCCTTTATGCGACTCGTGCTTATGATAATAAGTTCTAAACCAAGGATATGCGAGAGTCTTTTTATCATTTTGAGGATAAGACATTGTTGCCTGAGAAGGTTTTTGCGGGTTTCGAATTTCAAAACTCATTAGGTTTATCAGTTTTTAGAAGCTAGAAATCTGCTTACTACTGTGTTCTCACTTGAGTCATATGTGTCTGATGTTATCCGTGAGTTTTACTGTAATATGGGGGAGAAATTTGATAATTCTGAGTCTACTCTGTATGGGATGGTATATCTTCGCAAGAAAATATACAATGTGACACCTGCCATAATCAATCAAATCTATGGTTGGCATGCTGATAGTGTACCCGATACACCACTCAACAAGGATGATGTGTTGACAGGGGGAAGATGACCCATTGGTTGCCAAGGGCTACACCTCCACTCTCAAGGCTCACATCTCTCAGTGTGATCCTATATCATTTGGCGGCTACAAACTGGCTTCCCACTTCAAATGTGGCCACTGCTACTTGGGAAATTGCTACACTGGCCTACAGGCTGAAGATGGGTATACCATTTGATCTGGGAGCGTGCATATTCGGGCATATGGCAAGTAAATAGGGCAAGGGTAACCCAACTATACTCCCATATCCATCCTTGATATATAGAATCTTGGTTTATCAAGGCTTTGTGCCTACGCAGAAGGATAAGTTGGTCGACATCGGGGAATTTAGGATTCACCCGGCCTTCATCAATGGATCTCATACACCAGATTTGCAATGGTTTGATGCGGACAACATCATAGTTGATGAGACCGGTTTAGTGGCGATACCGAGGGAGATACTACATGCCCAACTTGCTATTATTGATCAGCAGATTGAGGGTCTCTATTTGATGAGGACTACAATGGAGTCTTTGCTTTCAGCACATAAAGGGGGAGTGAATCACCAAGTCCAGGGAGAAGAATAGGAAGGAGAACATAATGAAGGACAAGCAGATCAAGAGGAGGAACAGGTTGCTTAGGGTGAACTGAGTACACCATACTAGTTTTCTGTTTTTTTTTATATTTTTGAACTATTTGACAGGGAGTTTTGTTCCATGTGGTACTTTGGTCTGTAATAACTTTAGGATTCTAACTTTTATGTTTCGTATCGAACTATGCTATGATCTGCTTTATTAAGGGGGAGCATTTTTAACTTGCACTTGTTTTGACAGGTTTGTGGTGTGAAGAAAGGCAAAAACTAAGGGGGAGGAGAATGTAAGTGTGAGTTTTTCTGTGAGTGCACTAGTTACACTTCAAAATTTACTGTCCATTGTACTTAGTACACCATTACTGGTGTATCGACTACACTGGATATATAACTCACACTCAAAGTCCTAATCGAACTTGACTTCTCTTAGTGCTAATATAGTTTTTACCTTTATTCAACAAACATAACAAGTTCCATAGTAGCGTATGTCTACTGTGTGCAAGAAATTGAGACATGAAGATCTTAGAATTCAAATGGGATTACAAGTCGAAGTATGCTAGGTAGGGCTGTGCAACGGACGGATACGGATCGATCTGCATCCGTTTGACCGGAGATCGATCCTTTGACCGGATATCCGGTCAAACGAATGGAAAATAGTCCATCCGTTATCCAATCCATTCCGAGCGGATTGGATACGGATAAATCCGTCGGATAACGGATAAATCCAGCGGATATCCGTATCCAGAAAATAGCAGAGTAGGAGGCAGCAACAGAAAAAATTATAGTGTTACAAAAATCATAGAAATAGTATTCGAGAGACAATGAGAATCAATCAATGACTGGGTTCACTATCATCGTGATCGTGATGACAAGGAGGTTGATCATCATCATGAATTCGTTGTCGACGGTGCCTACCTTCCAAGAAACCTTCTTTTTTAGGGGCTTCAATTTCAAGATTAGGGATTCACGGAATTGGGGCTGCTGGTTATCAGATTCGAGGGTTATGGTGGGCGTTGATGTGGAGCCTCCTTCAAACTCGAACACCGGCCACTGAAATCGCCTGCCCCAATTCACACCAACACCAACACACGGTCGGACCCAAACGAACCCACGGCCTCCTTCCAAAAATCCGAACACCGGCCGCCTCCTTCAAACTCGAACACCGACGACTGAAATCGATCGGATCGGCGGAGAAGAAGATGGAGAAGACGAAATGAGAATGAGGGCATCGATCTAGTCTAGGTGCGTCCTTCATGACGACGAGTGGAAGCTGCTGGTGCTGATTACAAATCCTGCATTCGTTCGCTACTACTTGCAGGATCTTGATTGATTTCATTTCTTAGCAAGAGGATGGAGAAGACGAAATGAGAATGGAGAAGACGGCTAGGAGTAGGAGTAGAGAATTAGGGCAAAAATGTAAAATTACAATAATACCCTAGTTTAGACGGATAAACGGATATCCGGCGGATTTATCCTTTTAAAACGGATGAGGAAAAACCCCATCCACGATCCGATCCAGTCCATTTTAGCGGATAACGGACCGGATTTGTGGATCCGGATGAAATGAGCAGCCTTAATGCTAGGACAAGGACAATGAATATCGACTGGATAAGAAGAGATCGAATAAGAAGTTGAAGATTGACAGGAATCATAACACAAGTCAATGTAGGATTCTGCCCCTATGAAGTCGGCTTCAAGAATCTATACAAAGGGCATCTACATTAAAGACAAAACTACGTGTTTCAAGCAAGCCATTCCATCGCATAGTTGTTAGCTGTTGCACGTGTTTTGTCATCAACCTTTTTCAAGTTTGATCTAGTTGTTAGTCCAGAGATTAAGAGCTAGATTAGTACAATTCATTGCTTACAGCTACTTGGTTGTTTTTCATCTAGTTGTATTCTAGAATAGAGCTAGAGTAGTAACCTTGTATTCATTATCAGATTATTCATATAGTGGATATATTCGCCTTAACCTGCTAGAAAGTTATATATCACTTTAGTTTATTTTCGTTGTCTTTCTGATTTATATAAGTTTTTGTCGAAGGCATAGGTGTACTGAGTATACTCTTCACAGTTTACTGATCAAGAGTGTAGTCATTACACATAGTTGAGTCGTGGTAGTTGTCAAAGTATTGAATCCCGATCCATATACTATTTCACCATTGTTGCTGAATTGCAAGTACTGTAAGACAATCACACATGGGATTTGGTGCCATATACATCAGATTTACATCCCATTGGCTGTAGATATGTCTTCAAGCTTAAACTCAATCCATATGGTTCCATAGACAAGTATAAGGCAAGGCTTGTTGCCAAAGGCTTCACACAACAATATGGCTTAGATTACACTGAAACTTACAGTCCTGTTGCCAAACTTACCTCTGTTAGAGTTTTATTAGCATTAGTTGCCATGCATGATTGGTCTATTGATCATTTATATGTGCACAATGATTTCATCAATGGTGATTTAACTGAGACTATTTACATGCATCCACCACCTGGATACTTGCTTTGGGGGGGGGGGGGGAATAAGGTCTGCAAATTACAAAATCACTCTATGGTCTTATGCAAGCATCAAGACAATGGAAATCTAAATTCATTTCAATTATTCAGATATTAGTTTCAAACAATCACAATATGATTTTTCATTGTTTAGTATGGACACTTCACATGGTTAGGTCATATTACTTGTTTATGTGATGATATTCTCATCGCAGGAAACAATAAAAATGACATTTCATCTGTCAAAAATCATTTACATAAACACTTTAAGGTTAGAGACCTTGGTGCATTGAAATATTTCTTGGGTATTTAAGTGGCTAGATCAACTCAGAGCATTTACATTTTCCAGAAGAAATATGCACTTGACATTATTTCAGACTGTGGTCTATCAGGTTGTGAACCTTCCAAATCACCCATTAAGCAAAATCACAAAATGAGTTCCATATCAGAAAACTCTCTATGAGATCCTACTAGTTACATGAAAATAGTTGGGAGGTTAATCTACTTGAATATTAGTAGACCTGACATTACCTATGTAGTGAATGTGCTTAGTCAATTTATGGCAGCTCCAATAGATATTCATTTTAAAGCTGCCACTAGAGTGGTAAGATATCTCAAGGGTAGTTTTGGTCAGGGACTACCGTATAAAGAAATTCAACACCCACACTTAAAGCTTATTGTGACTCAGACTGGGCAGCTTGTCAGGATACAAGTCACATGCTTTTGTGTGTTTCTTGGCTCTTCACTAATCAGTTGGAAATCAGAAAAGCAACCAACATTGAACCTTTCAACTACTGAAGCAGAGTACAAGGCATTGGCTAAGGCAAGATGTGAGATTGTTTGGTTAATATCACTGCTAAAGGACTTGAAGTGTTCTCAAAATGAAGTTATTTCATTGTATTGTGATAATCAATCCTCTATTCACCTGACAAGGAACCCTATTCAACATGAAAGAATCAAGCATATAGAGGTTGATTGTCATTTTATTGGAGACAAGGAGATTGAGGGAGTGATAGAAACCAAGTATATCAAGTCTCAAGAACACTCTGCAAACATGTTCACTAAAGCTTTGTCCATCACTGATCTTAAATTTGACATGTTCAAAACGAGCATAACAAATATCTATGTTCATCTTGAGGGGGAGTGTCAAGATTATGAAGAAGAGAAATGTAGCAGGATCAAATTTAAGAAATGAAAGAGCCTACTGCAAATGGAAGCAAGGAAGAACAAGTAGATGGCGGGAAATGCGATAGAAAGAAACATAATATGACTTATTCTCTAGTAACTAAAAGTGTGTTTGGTCCATACACACCAATATACAACAGATTTGAGCATGGCCATTAGCCAGCCAATGAGAATGAGCCACAAGTCATAACATATTTTGTTCTTTAGTGTAGTTTGTTGTAGATATTTTCATCTATTGTAATTTGTTCTCTCTTTAGTTTTTAGCTCAGTGTAACTATATATAGACTAGATTCATTCTGTAAACTTATCATTCAATCAATAACAGTCAAATCATATTTAATGTACATCATTCTCAAATTTATTTTCATCATTCTTCTTCACTTTAATCCGTTTTAATAAAGCTTTTTGGTACAATATTTGAAAACAAAATGGCGCTTATATTACAAATCTATAGATATTAATACATCTTAATTATTGTACATATTTCAAAATTGTTCTTGATAAGTTGAGTAACATTTTGACAGGTATATTTTTCACACATTCATACAAATAACGAGCTAATGAATCCTATCTTTTGTCAGGAACTTTCCAATTGAATTTGTTTAACTTTTTCACAATTTTATAGTTCTGCCTAGAGTCGAACCAGTTCTATATTGAAATTTTAATAGTAAATGTGCACTAAAATACATAAGAAATTTGACATAGAATGTATTGTAAATGTGAACTAAAAATGTATATGAATTATGGTGTGGATAAATTTTACGTCATATTCTAAAATTTCATGTGCCGGAATTTTTAAATCTGGCTTAGAGTTTAAATTATTCCTGGATTTGCCCCGCTTCTACCAACTTCAATAAGATTATATGTTATACATTGAGATTGTGAAGGGATTCCAATAGCAAGACTCCGAAACTGTACACATCTGACTTTTGTGAGATTGTGAAGAGATTACATAGACATACATGTATTTATTTAGAAGAGATCAAACTATTTCATTATTGAAAGCATTGCTTTTCATTGGGAACCAAATATAATGGTTCTTTCTTCTTGAATATCAATGTATTGTATTTCACCTTCGCACCAAGGTCACCGAGAGGGACACCATTCGGAGGACTCCAGTCGAAAAAGTACACCAACGATGCAACCATTACTTGGATGTTCTTCATAGCGACATTTAACCCAGGGCACATTCTTTGTCCTGAACTGAAAGGTAAGTACTCGAACTGAGTGCCCCAGACATTAGCTTTTGTATTGACCAGAAACCTCTCGGGCCTAAAAGTCGTGGCATCGTCCCAAATACTCTGGTCGAAGTGGATAGCCCAGAAGTTCACGACCACAACACTGTTTTTTGGGATAATGTAGTTATTCAATTTACAAGTCTCAGTTGCACGACGAGGTATTCCAAATGGACCTGGATTGTGAATCCTCAAAGCTTCTTTTATGCACGCATTGAAATACTGGCACTCAGACAAGCGAGACTCGTTCAGTGAATTGCCTTCAATGGCATGAGCCGCGATTTCATTCCTAACGCGGTGCAACATGTCTACATTCTTGACTAACTCTATGACTAACCATAGAGTCACACCAGTTGTAGAATCTGTAGATGCAATTAGTAACTCCTGCATTTGTATTTTGTAGCATATAGATGTGAACAAATCATGGTAAAGGTAGAATAAAATCCAGATAGTGGAGGAGATTCACTTAGCGAAAAAGTTGCAACAAATGTATTAATTTAAACAGATACAAGCTCATACCGTTAGGAGAACACCTATCTGATCATCTGTGAATGTGTTTTCAAGTAGCAAAACATCCAAAAAATCTTGAGTTGGTGGATTTGGACTCTTCTGATAGTGTTGTTTTCTCTTCTCCGCTATGATTTCTCCCCAAATGAGCCTTACATGATCGATAATGACCATGGCACGTCTTTTACTCCAAAAGTCTACATTTTTCAAGAGAGGATAGATGTCTGATAAACCAATCCTGCTAACTTCATCACACACCTTGTCTATAAAACATATAACTTTTCTATCAACTTGCCCCATCACATCAAAACCGATCAAGTTTCTTGAGGCGAAAACATTGCTAACACTGTTAAGAAACGTTTGAAACACAACATCGTCAACATTCACGACTTGGCCCTGATTAGCACGAAGATACTTCATCATCTCCATTACCTTGGTGCTCCTTATAAAAACATTAGACTCGACAGCCCTTGGGGAAAGCACGTGACTTTTCTCCATCCGACGTAGGAACTTCCACACGTTGTCACATTCTGGGGATAAGAGTATTGAGGCATGGCTTGACCCCGGGATATTGTAAAACACTGTTGGAAAGAACCTTCCGGTAAACAACTGATTCTTCAAGATTTCCTTAGCAGTGGATGGGGATGATGCCACAACAACAACTTGGGTTCCAACCCTAAATGAAATGAGTGGGCCGTGGATCTTAGCTAATTTGGCCAACGTAACGTGTGGTTTGTCCACAAATGATGATAGGTTTCCAAGAACTTGCCATGTGTAAGGGCCTGGTGGAAGTTGCGACACTCCGTGCAAGAAATGCCTTAACAGAAACAACAGAACTAGAACGGCCATGAGTATGAACATCATCATGTTGCCTATTTCTTCTAATCTGTGCAAATGAAGAAGTTGTTAACTTGCAGTAAAGCATACACATATAAAAATTAAAATCATTTACATACAAGTAAAAAACAAGTAAAATCAATATACATCGACGTCAAAATCCATCCGTCGTCGATATCAATTCTAGAAACTAGGGAGGAAAAACATCAGGTGTAGAGGTTATCAGCCATGGGATCTTCTGCAGGTTCCCATAATCTGGAAATGTAGCTATCACTTAACCAAATCAGACGATGATGGGCAACGTTCAAGATCAATCTTTGTTTTAACATTGAGATATAATAAGAGAAGAAGAATGATTGTAATGAGCTTCAAGAAGCTCACTTCTTCTAACTGCTCCTAGCAGACTAACAGATATGTACATCTTCTACAGCTAAACTGGTTTCTAGTTTTGAATGTAAGTAACTCTGCAGTAACACAACAGATGCATATATACGTTGATAGAAGCTAGACGAAACTAAACGAGAAGGAATGTAGATACTATAATCTGATCACATACCTTTTTGAGAATTATGCTTGTATAATTGTGCAAGTGTATGTTGTATGATCAGGCTTAATTAAGGAGCTAGCATATGCATGCATATATAAAGAGAGAGCTCAATAAGTTGAAAAGAATTCTGTTTCATCGTAGCAGTCTCACAGATCTTATCTTTACAAATTGCAAATCAATAAAGCTAACTTTCTATTTCACATTCATATGGTGGATTTTTGATCACATATATGGCAGAGAGTATCTGTTGAGTAAAAAACATTCTTCTGTCTCAGTCTCTCAGTACAACAATTAGAAATGATGTGATGTGATGGCTAGTTTTGTTCAATCTTAAGAGTTCAGTTCCACTCCAACCGATTAGCCCTTTCGTACGGAACGAATCTTATGATGCAGGCCAAGTGAGGACAGGTTTAGATGATGACGATGATGATGAGAGCTAGGAAAACAACGAAAGCATATGATACAGAATCATTCTCCCAGGCCAGCAGTATATATGCAGATATATAAAAGTTGTGGTAGACTTGTTCAGCAAATTACTTTTGTAATCACTCACATCAATATACTGAAGGAATCACTCAACTAAGATCCACTTAATAAACTGATGGGATCTAAATACTACAGTAACTGATTAGTATACAAAAGAAATCCTTTGATATATGCATCTTATATATTTTGATTTGATAGCTATCACTTCCATAAATTAAAATGATATGATGATTCCAAGGGAAGCTAGCAGAAGAGAAGGCAAGTAAGTAATGTGGCTGCAGGGGTGTGTAGCTGCCGATAGAGTCAAAGTTGGCCGCATTCCTGGTGGCGTCAAAGTTGGTACAAGATCATCTGGTGCCGGAGGTGTATTTATCACATCTGCCGGGGGCACCTCTGGCACAATTTGACCTGCAATTTTATGGAGTACAACATTAATCAGGCAGTAGTCACATTTTTCACCCCTCTTTGTTAGTCTTTAGACGAATGTCTCAGGAGATCCTTATCAATGACTCTTTGCAATCCAGTTTGATCACGAATTACTGCTAAACGACATGGCCGAATGATTTAAGAACCATAAACCGATATTGGAGTCAAGATGGGAATAAATTACCTGTAGGACTTGGAGGAGATAATCTAGGTGACACATTTGATCCACCTTGTCCTGAATTCTGTGCATCTGGAAACTCAAAACATAAGTCATCAGTTTCTTATTGATTGCAGAGAAGTGTAAGATTAACTTGAGCATTCGGACAGATTATAACTTTAAAAAAATGTACCTGGAGATGGAACAGGACTAGCCGTGGCTGCATTGAGGATCAAAAGAACATGTATCAGACTGAAATTCGAACATGTGAAGCATACTCAATTCGTGATGATACTCTCACGTACCTTTGCACTCGATGGGTACACCGGACATCTTACACGCTCGTGGAAGGGACATAGCAAGACTATTGTTAATGGGAACCTTAAAGGGCGTGCCACCAGCGACGAAAAGGCACAAGCAATCTTGCCCCGTGCTCATCAGGTTTCTGAGTGCACCACAACATTCTGAAGTTGGTGAAGATCCACCAGAGCCACCGTATAGAAAACCTACACATGGACTCAAGCTGCGCATCATTGCACCTGTGCAAGTCGAACTTGATTGAGCATCAATCGGAGAAATCATTGCAATTACCGCTATAGCGACTGCTACTGGTACACAAAGAAATCTGTTCTGTTCTTCCATGTATGAATGTCAATTCTATGCAAGGCTTGAATGAGTTTGTGACAGTAGATTTAATTACTACTTACTGATTGGTTGTGAAGGCTACTTATGGAAGATGAGATTTACTTGGATTTAAAGAGTAAACAGGGAGTTTATTGACATTACAATGTTGAATTACATGTGGAGTTTAACTACCTTAACTAACTTTGGAAGATTTAGGTGACCACACCAAGTGAACTTTCTTGTTTAAACTTGTGCTGTTACCATTTTTGTCCACTAATTCTCATATCCTTGTTGGCACATACAACACAATCCAATTAACTATAACATAACCATCTTGAATCATAAACAAACCTAAACAAAATTACAACCACAACAAAATTTTTGCACATTCAACTTCATAAAAATTAAACCACAAATGAATCTGCTATCCCAACTTTTCCAGTACTCATTCATGAATGACCAAGAACTACGATCATCATCCATCCGTGTTGATGATGCATCTATAAAGTACTTCCTCTGCCCCGAAAAAAGATTCCCGTTTACTTTTAGCCTTTCATTGGGCAGAACATCCGATCTGAGAATATACTAGAATCGGATATACACAAAATGATACTCATCAAACAAGCCGTTCATCTGACAAAAGGCTATACATAAACGCATCCCTCACCCCGCCCTCTTTCAATAGATAATACCTCCTCAAAACCCCTTCCTTCTGGAACCCGGCCTTCTCCAAAACCCGTTGAGACCCTACATTTTCGACGTCCACTACTGCCTGAAGCCGTTCCAGGTGCTCCCACTCCGCGAATATCGCCTCCGCCGCCATCTTCACTGCCCGCGTAGCGACCCCTTTTCCCCAATAAGGAGACCCCACCACGTACCCAATCTCAGCGCGGCACCTGTCGTTGCCTTGAGCTGGCGTGACGGATACGGATCCAATGGGACGCCCCAACAGGCAGATGGCCTTGTGCCAGGGGTGGTTCATGACTCTTTCGGTCATGAAATCGACCACGGCTTCCTTGGAGGGGAAATGATCCCAGGAACAGTACTTGCTGACCTTTTCATCGTTGTACCTGTTGATGGAGTTGATAAATTAGATAGAATTTGAGTCTAGAAAAATGAAATTTACTAGTAAAACTTGATTGGTTCTTGACGTGCCATTTCATGAAATCATCGGCGTCGGATAGATCAACTGCTCGGAGTGTTATCTGGGAACTGTGATTTGGTGATTCCATGTAATCTGATCTCAAGTGCTAATAAGTGATATGGTTGTTTAATTTGTTTTATATCAGGATTTTTATTTGGTGGAATTAATGACCATGTATCCACTTAGAGTCCTCTGTTCTTGAATCTTGACCAATGGATATGTAGATTGGAAAAATGATTATATAGACCGACCTGTTTTGAGTCTTTTGACTGTATGATTGGGAATACAGAATATGGAAACTCTATATTGTTTAAGATAATTATTTCAAAGAATACAAATAAATATTACCCGAACTGATTTGTTATTGTGAGGTATAGTGCGTACAATATACCATTATCGTGGGATTTATGAAATAATCTCCCAATACTTTGACAGTGACATAAAATGGATCAATACTTTGAAATTATTTGTTCAATTCATGGAAGGAGGTGGTCCACTATTTTGGGGACGGATTGATATAGAATTTGAGTGGTCGTTTTCAATTGAAATTAAATTTTTTGTATATAAAATATTTAATTTGAATGGAGAGATGACCGCTTTAACAGTATAATAAACAGTTGTTTGTTTTGTAAAAATTGATAGGTTGCTATTGGACTAGTCAACACTAGCTGGCTGCAGACATGCATCATATTGGTCAAAAAGGATTTGGATGCTCCAGGAAAATTTATCTTCAGTTCTTGACTTGAACTGTAGTGTAATACAAGCACCTAAGTAATTTTGACCCAAACTATTTGCATTATTGCGTAGATGAAGCTGTGAACTACGCACTACATCAGAAATTGCTTGTGGTATATTGTGTTTAAAGCATTCTATATGTGTTGAATGTTTTTGCCTGTTATTGTTTTAAGGAATTATTATAGTTTTAAAATTTATTTTTAAGCAGCAACACTAGTGTTTTTAGCATATGATGGAATATTTATGATTTGTTTTTTTACAAAGGCTATTTTATAGTTTTAATATACACTATTTTGCATTTAAACATCAATGTTACTATATTTAGCTTGTATTGCATGTTTCTGATTCGTTATAGTTTTAGAGCAATGTTATAGTTTTAAAATGCATTGTTACGGTTTTAAGATTCAACATTACTGTTTTAGCTTGTGGTAAAATGTTTTTGTTTGTTATTTTGTTTATTGCCTATGTTATAATTTTAACCTGAATTGTTATAGTTTTAACAGAAACTTCTACGATTTCAAGTATCAATGATACTATTTCTAGCTTGTTTTGCATGTTTCTTTTAATTATAATTATTATGATTTTAACTCAGTTAGTGAATGTTTTAAGCAGGTATGACCGATGACATCGAGTTGGATGATAGATCTCACAAATGTGTCATTGTAGTATTGAAGTAACAAGAACAAGCAACGGAAAATAGGAAGTCGAAGTTCACCAACAAATTTGACGAATGAAAAAAAGCCTATCTTAACATATGAGTTGCAGTTGCATGAATAACACCGAATGAACATTTATTGTAATTTTTTTCCATGAAAATAGATGTTTTAGAATCTTTGGATCACTACGTTCAAGTAACTTATTTTAAGTTGTTTATTACTGTTTTAATGACTTTCCTGAAATATTTCTTGACTTGTTTAATGGTAGTTGATTGATATTAGATTGTCAGTTAAAACTATAACAAGTTTTTATAAAAATATAATGTAGGGCCTTAAAACTATCACACCACATGTTCAAAAATTAACAAAAGAGGTTAAAACTATAATTTAAACAAACAATACCGAGTCATTAAAATCATCATATCATATTTTAAAACATTAACACAATACGTTAAAACTGTAACTGAAAATTTTAATGCTAACAACTTTAAATCATAACATAACATATTAAAAAAAATTTGACTCGACAATTTTTTAGTAAGCCCGACTGGTCAGACCACTAAAACTAAAAAACCGCTGAAAACCACAAAAACCTATAATTTTTCAATTTTTTAGAAAAATCTTACATTTTCTAAGACTTTGGCTTGGCACATATCATTACTTACTACACCATTACTCTAAGAGCCGTAGGTTAGTAGTACTTCTAATGTAATGGTACTCTAGATTTTTAGTGGTCATTTGATGATTTAGACAGAATTATTGTATATTTTTAATATACGTAGCAAGTTTAATACTTCATTATTATGACTTCAAATCCGCCACATCTTGATCTTAAACTTCATTTTTTTTATTTGAAGTAAATCATCCCGTAACATTATCACGAGTTTGTATTAGTGTAATTTTAAATACGAAAAAATCAACTTGTTTGAACTCATGTATTGAATGGTAGGTAGCAACAAATGTGAGCCACACTTGTGGTCCTCTGGCTGGACCATGGTTCTTTATATTTTCATCTCAAGTTGCCGGCCGCCAGGCTAGTTGGCCTCTTGTGGTGCCCATGGATTTACTAATTTCATCTCTAGGTTCCAAGGAAAAAAAAAAGAAGCAATTTCAGTACCCTAACTTGTAACGATTATCGATTTAGTATCTTTAATTGATACCGTTCAGTTTACCTCATGTTCTGCCTCATGCAATTTTAATATTCCATTAATTAAACTTAAAGAAACCATTATTTTTTAATTAGTGTGTAATTATATATATATACTGAATTTCGAAAGTGAGAGACAAAACTAAATAAAAAGTAAAAAACTAAAATAGAATGTAGATTGTAGAACTTGTCCTGACATGTCACGGAGTATGATAAACAAATCATGAACATACTGTATGGAGGAAAGATCTTGGATATTGCTCAAACCTTTATCTCTCAATCCTTCTATAAATATGCAATGAAAATGAGCTACCATACTCACACTGTCACACAACACATATATATCTTAACAAAGAAGCAAATTAGCTAAGAAATGGGATCAAAGACACTTGTGCTTGCTGCTCTCTTGTTGGCCATGGTCCTCCTCATTTCATCTCAAGTCGCTGCAAGGCAATCCGTACACACAAGTAATTTTACTTTTATTTATAAAGTATATTTCTATTTCTATTTCCATGTACACGTAGCTCACAGTATACAGAGTGCAGTTGTGCAAGCAATTACTGTAATACATGCATAATTTAAATAATGACAATTGTCTAATTTTCGATGGTGTACTAACAATACTACAGTTATATTTTTAGTCAAAGCCCAAAAAACTTAATTATTACTATCTGTATTTGAATATGCAGCAATGAATTTAGCAAGAACGGATGGATTGGGTTCCACTATAGCAAAAGGAATAGGAAAATTAAGAGGAAAAGGAAACAAAGGCCCCTCTCCTCGTGGCCCAAATTGCGTCATCCCTGGAGTAACATATTGTTGCACTGGCCATTCATACCTAAAATTTTGCAATAAATGCGGCAGTAGAACTCGTCCATGTTAGTTAGTGCATCAACTATCATGATGAGTGTTCATGTATAAGAAGTGGTTGTATTGTGTCATTTCTTTATGTATGCATGTAAACATTTAATATTTTTGAATATAAGTGTAATATTTTCCGTCATTCTCTTTATAAGAACTATTTTTCGGAAGTAGAATATAATGTTGAAATTGCATATTCGAGTTCCGTCAATTCCTAATCATGTACATTTTCGATGTTGTGAATAGTGAACTTCTATATTCATCATTGGATAATACAATTAACGGCAATTACGAAAGCTTCCCCTTTATAATATTGGTATCACATATATCATCTGTCAATCATTGATAGCTTCTAGATGAAGCATTATGTTGTTCTTCCATATCTCATAGTTCTCTAGCTTTGAGGGTGAGTTCATTACTCACATTCGTCAAACACACTTAAACAAACGAATCAAGTGAAGTGATGAGTAAACAATTATTTAGATCGAGATTCAGTGCAAAAGGTTAAACCTTCCACCTTGATATCACTTATTGCTTCAGATAAATGGAGTTGAATAGTTTTTTTTTAATAACGATAAAACACAATCCCTCAGATACCTTGATAAATATCTGATACATAAATATAAAATATATAAAATCGTGTGAAAAGCGTAAGTGTCAGTAAACAGTTAAGGGATAAATACTCAGAAAGTAAACAGTTAAGGGATACATACTCAGAAAGTAAGAGATATCTGAAAGTAATAAGTAAGTTTTTTTCTCTTCTCTATAAACCCATTCAGTTTAATTTAATAAAATTTATATTTATTTCAGTTCAGATACATTTATTTCAATTTAATTTGATACAGTGCTATAGAACAAAATCATAAAAGGATGAATTTTTTTTGAGTAAATCAATGGATATGAAAACGTAATACGTGGATGGCAAAGTGTCAACAAATTTGCATTTTACATGGCCAAAAATGAACCTAAAAGAAAAATAGAAAGAGCAAATGTATGGCTTGTAGTATTCCCAATTTGTTTCCATGACCACCACTACAAGCTCAGTGAGACACTTCAAGGGGTAGTTTAGACATTTCTCCTACCTATCAACCATTCCAAAATTTAGATCGAAAAGAAAAATAAAAAAAGCATAGCATCTTATCCAATGACAACAACGTTAAGTCCAA
This sequence comes from Plantago elongata, assembly GCA_036897095.1. Taxonomy (NCBI): domain Eukaryota; kingdom Viridiplantae; phylum Streptophyta; class Magnoliopsida; order Lamiales; family Plantaginaceae; genus Plantago; species Plantago elongata. The sequence goes on along the minus strand of JAYMSP010000189.1, from coordinate 7,708 downwards.
CACCATTCCCAAGAGTACCCTCCAACATTCCCATTTTCTCATTTCACTCCTACTCCACTTTTCTTCGCCGGAAAATCTCTCCGACCACCGCCTCCCGCCGCAAATCCAGACGGATAACTCGTCGGAGCTCCGACATGTCTTCTTCATCGCGAGATCCTGAGTCTGATCCCTTTCTGGATTCCAGATACAGTATGTATCTAGCTCTATTGCAGTATTACTTGCTTTGTTTGTTCATTTCAAGTAATTATAGCTCAATCATGTGATGGTTCAATTAAAGGCTTTCCATTTTGAATTGGGTTTGTGTTATTGTGTCTAAGTGTATTTATTGTTTCAATTTTAATGATGATTGTGATAATTTTATTTTTTTGTATTGTCTGGTTCATTAATGTGGTAGCTAAATACAGAAACCAAATGTTAATTTGTTAGCTAATTGCGGTGATATGGGAATCAGGGGTAGATATTAGCAAACGGGAGCTGTTTTAAGGAGAAAGATTTGATCTTGGGTGGTTTCAAGCAACCTGTAATGGTAGATGGTATAGATAAGGATCTTTTCGTATCTTTTGAACTGCAGAGATGGTTTAGAAAGCCATGAGGTATGTTAATAAGAGCAAAATTCTTGAATGAGAAAATAATAATCAAGATAAAGAAGCGACTTTAAGCTGAAGTTTCTTTTGAATTTAGATGCAGTTTTAACCAATGCTGCTTTGTAAGGAAACCCAGACGTTATTTGGAAATGTTGCGACTGTTATGTAGGTTCATTTCCAGGAGTTATTCAGTATCTAAATAAGAAACATATACTGCTTAATTGTGATCCGCAGAAAATAATCTAGGCTGAGTGAGTTGTTACTGAAATACTATCAACAATTTCCTTCTTATGTTTCCTGGTTTGAAAAGATCCAAGAAGATATATATGAAACCTTATAAGGTCATGTTAGTGTTGAAACATGAAAGATAAGCTAATGGCCTTTCTACTGATGCTATTATCAGTATCAATGGCGGTATTTAACTCACATTATTGCGATACCATCTTAATACATATGGCTCCGTTTTATGAGGATGTAAGCTTCAGGTTGCATGTACTCTCCAGTATGGTACAACTTTTGTCATTTCTCTCTATAATTGCTTTCCCAGCCTTTATGATTTGTAGATCGACTATACTCTATCATGCTTCAGGTAAAGGAGATGTGTCAACGGCCAGTGTAGATCGAGATACTATCCCAATCAATAAGTCTTCAGTGCGCAAGAAAAGATACTCTATTGACTCCATCACATGTTTTGGAGTGGATTTAACTCCAGATAACATTGCAGTTGCTATGGTATATTTTGTCCAAGGTGTTTTGGCACTTTCCAGGCTTGCAGTCAGTTTCTATTTGAAAGATGACCTACATCTAGACCCAGCGGAGGTAATACTTTATAATAAATTGGTTAAGAAGTGATTAACAAAGATACTATTTTTTTTCTAAACTATTGTATAATTGGCTGTTGAAGCAATATGAAATTCTAGGTTGGCTAATATTGTGAGTTTATTAAAATTTTCTTGTGCCCCTGATATGAGCAATTAAACATTGTATTTGCTTATATCAGGGGCACAAGAACAATTCAGGGAAATCTGTACACAACAGTTAGATGGGGGCTAAGGAAACAACCTCATTAGTTTTTCCCCTTGAAATGTGCACACTACTTTTACTATTGAAAATTTATGATCTTGACTGATAATGGAATAAAAAGATTAAGTACTAACATGTCTTTGCTGTTGACTAGACAGCTGTCATATCTGGTGTGTCAGCGTTGCCTTGGCTTGTTAAGCCCCTCTATGGGTTCGTCAGGTGCAAAATTTTAGTAACGATCTATTACTTGCATCTGCTTTCTATGTTTGACGCTGCCACTCTATAACCTCAAATTGATATTGCAGCGATTCTTTCCCTCTCTTTGGCTATCGAAGAAGGTCATACTTGGTTTTGTCAGGACTACTTGGAGCCTTTTCATGGAGTTTAATGGCTACCATTGTTGAGGGCAAATATGGGGTTGCCTTTTGCATATTTCTTGGATCTCTTTCAGTTGCATTTTCAGATGTAGTAAGCACTTGGTTGTTTGGCCCTTGAATTTCCTAAGGAACATTTTTTTCTTACAAATTTCTAGTTAATTAACTCGTCCCTCAATTACTATCATCTGAGATAGGGACCAATTTTGCTCTGTGATTTTAATACTAACATTTATTTATTGTTTGTACTAGCTGATTTTAAGATAACACATGTGCAGGTTGTGGACTCTATGGTTGTGGAGAGGGCTCGTGGTGAATCTCAAAGCATGTCAGGATCTCTTCAGTCTTTATGCTGGGGATCATCAGCTTTTGGAGGCATTGTAAGCTCATACTTCAGTGGGTCTCTGGTTGGTACCTATGGTGTGAGGTATGGATCCTTATGGACTTATATGTTGTAAAATTATTTGATAGGTTTTATTTTGGTTTAACAGCTCAAGACCTTAATATTTGCAGGTTTGTATTTGGATTAACGGCTCTACTTCCACTATTAACATCTGCAGTTGCTGTCCTTGTGAAAGAACAGCCAGTGCGTGGCCCACCACGAATACAGAATATTCAAATTGTGAGTCCTGGCTTTCTAGAAAGTTCGGAGTACAGCATGTCGCAGTTGTGGGGTGCCGTAAAGCAGCCCAACGTATTTCTTCCCACCCTGTTCATTTTCCTTTGGCAGGCAACACCACATTCTGATTCCGCCATGTTTTATTTCACGTATGCTAATTATATTGTTTCAGAACTCAAGATGGTTTATTCCTTACTTTCTGCTCGTTCAAGACTCAATTTATACATTTCTTTTTTCAGTACGAACAAACTTGGTTTTACTCCAGAATTTCTTGGCCGTGTGAAGCTTGTGACATCAGTTGCATCCCTTCTTGGTGTCGGAATCTATAATGGTTTCTTGAAAAAGGTCCCTCTGCGGAAAATATTCTTGACCACTACGATTTTTGGTTCAGCTCTTGGAATGACTCAAGTATGAATTGAATGACCTTTTGGTTACATCATTCATCTTTTTCTTCACCAGCATGCATCATATTATGTAACATCTACACAACTTCCTAGGTTTTGCTTGTCACTGGATTGAACCGGCAGCTCGGGATAAGTGACGAGTGGTTTGCTATTGGTGACTCATTGATCATAACAGTTCTTGGACAGGTATTCTACATTGACAGTGCGTATTGATTATTGAATCAACAAGTTTCTAAAAGTTAGTACTATATGTAAACATACTTCAAGGTCTAACGAGGAATTAATCTAATACTGAGTTTCCCTATAGGCCTCATTTATGCCGGTTCTCGTATTGGCTGCAAAATTATGCCCAGAAGGGATGGAAGCAACACTATTTGCCACCCTAATGTCCATATCAAATGGCGGGAGTGTACTTGGAGGTTTAATAGGAGCCGGATTAACTCAGCTCTTTGGTGTCACACGAGATAAGTTTGATAATCTGGCATTTCTGATTATACTTTGCAATCTCAGTTCATTGTTACCTTTGCCGCTTCTTGGTCTCCTTCCACAAGATACCACTACTGTTGATTCCAAGGAGAGTGATGACATAGAAATGAAGTCCAACTGAATCTTTGATAACTTGGGCAGCCTAGTGTTTTGGAATAATAGCGGGTGAGAAGAGTTGTATATATTGTAGATTTTAGATCTAGGTATACTCACACACCGGAAGAGCATTAGTTATAGAGCTAGATGTTCGTTCGACTTTGAACTTGTAATGAGGCTTGACTAAGATCTTGCCAAAGCAGTCGAAGTTTTGATAGTCGGAGCACCCTAGACGAGATGCATTTGTCCAACCTTGGCAGGGGTGCAACTTTTTGGCTAGTCTCAGCTGTTAATGAGTTCATTACTACAATTTACATGCATACTGAATGATGTAAACATATTTATAATCAACTCTGCTAACTATTGAATACTAGTTTTATCAAAGATCTTCACAGCCCCTTTAACTTGAATGTATACTTTCACAGTTCTGAGAAACTGATGTACATTGTAAGTTGTAATTCATGGAGGATTCTCTATATTCAGGTTGTATTACACGATTATAGTTTGTAAACAAGCTTTCGTGAATTATACCACGCTAAATCCATGAATGATATGAAAAGTTTGTGATTAAGAAACTATGTATGTTAAAATGTAAATCTAAAACATTTTTCAGTTAACACAAAAATCTTTGAAAACAACAACATGAAGGAAAGTCTGGTTGATAGCATGGCATTCCTGATAATACTTTGCGATCTCAGTTCCTTGTTACCTTGGTTGGCCGTGTAACTTAAGGACTTAAAACATGGATTTTTGCCTTCAAATCTATAATAAACTGATTGATATTACGCTCTGATGATCCTCCGATGCTAACTGCGTTGTGATACGTCGCCTGTACTTTCCTGATCTCTTCCTTCATGCCTTCTGAATTAGCCTTGCACATAAAGCTTCTGATATTCTCTGCTAGAATTTCCTTCTGAAATGACTTTGCATCACAAAGATTAACTCCAATTTTCCAATCAACCATTAGTTTTCTGTTAGTAGGTTGATCATAGGCAAAAGGATAACAAATCATAGGAACTCCACACCAAATGCTCTCTGTTATCGAATTCCATCCACAGTGAGTCATAAAACCCCCAACTGCTGGATCCGATAGAACCATGATTTGATCACACCATGGAACGATCAATCCCCTCTCCTTGATTTCATCCTCAAATCCATCAGGGAACAGGTTTCGTTCCTCAGAGCTCACAAGATCCGACCGAATCACCCAAATAAAGTTTACTCCACTCAAAACAAGTCCACTTGCTACTTCTTGAATTACCTCTCTATTTGTCTGCACAACGCTCCCAAATGAGACATACAAAACCGATCCTGGAATCTTGGAACCGAGCCATCGAGTAAGGTCTGATGAGTCTGCTGAGGAATGTAAATTTTTGTTGATTGCAAGCTTGTTGGAAAAGTTAAGTGGTCCAATGGCATATGAAGGCAGGAGTTTGTTTATGGCTGCCAATGTTTCTGGTTCCAGCTCTTGAACTAAATTGTGCAAGACGAAGTCGACGTTTTTAGTTTCCTTATAGGCCATTAAGAGAGTTTCACAAGCAATACTTCCATACTGTGATTGCTTGAAATATGGCATCAAGTCTCTTGTATTCATTGATTCAACTCCTGGAAGGTAAGTCATTTCCTCTTCAAGTTCATCTGCATTTGACAAATCACGTTCACGTTGTCAGAAATTGAAGTTAAAGTTGTTTCGCGTTTAACTTAATTATCAGCAACATGAGCTGATAGATTTAACTGTTTGATTAGAATAAGTATTTTATGTGAATGTTCGCTAGCTAATTTGAGAAGTGACATACCTTTACACGGAAAATGACCATGTTCTTTCAGGAGTGGATCTGCGTGGTAGCTCAAGTAGAACACTAACGCGGATGTGGTCCAGAACGAGACACTGACAAGGTTGTACTTCTTGGCAACACCTGCAAGCCAAGCACAACTAGTATCACCAACCATGAACGGAACCAAGGACGGATCGCTAGTTTCAATAGTCTTTGCTATGAATTCGTCGGCAAGAGCTGGCAGTTCTTTGTACAAGTGCATCCAGTAATCTTCCCAGTTGAGAGACCTGTCATATTCCAGAGAAAGACCATCACTTATCGTTGTGTAGCGTATGTCCAGGCCTGAGGCTTTTGCTTCGGAGAAAGGATCTACATCACTTTTGCCTTTAGATAACACATGGTGAACGAATTCGAAGTGAGCGAAAGTGACGGTAACGCCCTTTGAAGCAAGCTTCAAAGCAAGGTTGACAGTGGGGTTAATGTGGCCTTGGAATGGAAGTGATATCATCATAGCATGAAGCTTGGAGTTGGACATTTTTTGTAACTTTGGAGTGTACAAGCAAAATTTGATAGATAATTGCTAGATGATTTGGAAAGGTAAGGAGTTGCATGTATATATAGGCACCTTAAACTGGTTTTATGGCACACAAACGACCAAACTGAGCTTTAGATGTTATTAATTGAAATTGGTTTAATAAGATAATAAATATTGATGTCATGATTGATGTCATGTTTCAATGAATCTCTGTCCAGTAATATTTTCAGCTGGAAAGTTCCACTTTTCATTTTAAGTTGTCCCTTGTTTGGAGGTTCGATTCTTTAAATAGAAAATTTCTTTCTTAATTTATATATTATCTTTATACTTTATTCATTATTTCTCCTATTTTATCTAATCACATTTATATTTTATTATTTATTTTTTATTTTATCACTTTTTTATTAAAATTTATATCCGGTTCTGTAGGACTTTTAAATCGGGACGGAGTGAGTATTATTTAAATACTATTACTTGGTGCCCAATCCGTATACTTGGAAAGGAGGTAAATGGCAAAGGAAGAAAATGACAGAAAAAATTATTATTATATTTTACAGGTCGTGTTCAAATTTGGAGCATCTCTCTGATAAGTCAATTGCCAGAGTTTCACAGATTTGTTATATTGTTATCCTTTGCTCCCTTACCCAGTTGGCGACGTTTTCTATGTCTGGAACTAGAGCGGTATTCGAGAGATAAAAATCAATCAACTTTACACATTTAAATACCCTAGTAATGTGGATAGTGGTACGGTTGGTTATACCGATAAATATACCATCTTCTAATCTAAATTGAATATTTTATAAAAAAATTTAATTTTAATTGAAAAAGACCACTTAAATTTTATACCAATCAATCTCATAGATAATGTTAATATTGAATATAAAGTACTTTGTAAGACTATTATTTATTAAATATAAATTTACACAATTAAATACTTATTTAAATTTATATCTTATTTTAATGAATAATTGACATTTATAGATTCGTTTCATCGTAATAAATCAAAACATATCCTTAATTTTATAATTTTTTTGTTTTAATATGTAAATAATATATTTAGTTAACATTATCTATGTAAGATTGGTGTCTATGAATTCGACTTGTGAGAATAATTCAAATATATTCTTAAAATATTTTTCTAAGTTTTGCATACAAAGTTATATATGCAGCATTTGATGTTTCATTAGGCTCAAGAATATGTAGAAGATATCATTTGTTGTAGCATTTTATTTGGAAATACCCTTTGTATTTAGTTCATTTGTTTGTATTTAAATGGAATAAACAACAACATTCTTTTCAACCTTGGGGGGTTCGACTTGTGTGATTACTTGATAAAAATCACCTTTGGGATACCATGAGGCTGCATGGCTGCCCAGACGAAAGCTGTGAGATGCTTCGTTCGGGAGCCTTCACGGCTGCCAGACGAAAGCTGTGAGATGCTTCGTTCGGGAGCCTTTGCGGCTGCCAGACGAAGCATGTGACTGGCTGCATCTAGCAAAAGTTATACTAATGATCTGACATTTACACTGGTGATAATTTCAGAATGAGAACAACAATTCAACGTCAACATTATTAAAGTTAATATAAGGTATGTGACAATTTCATGAATACAATTTCCTCTGTAACAGCACAAAACCAATATCTGATCTAACTGGGCAACCAAAATTGAAGGCCTGACCACATATAAGAACTTGAATGTGAGACGACCTTTCTTCTGTTTTCCTTCTCCAAACCGCGATCTTTTCTCTTCATTGACGCGCAAGGAGAAAACTATAGAAAGGATAATTAATAAAAATGCCGCGTTTACAGCTT